>JAABKK020010799.1:0-18291 GCA_011634745.2 Catotricha subobsoleta
GTGTTTGTGTTTTTTCATCTTCTAAGTTCTATAACTTTTGAAAGGATTCATCAAACTTAGAAATGTTTCTTTTTTCATTCAGTGATGATATTTTGTCTGCTTTCGCATTTTTTTTTTTCTTTTATGCCCAGAATATTTCAAGCTTTCGAACAAAAAATAAAATCACACTGTGTTAAAAGTTTTAACTATTATCTTTCAAATAAAAAAAAAATCCAATAAGGAAAGGAAACATTTTCACTTATAAGCACATTAGCAGTACTAAGTCAAGAAAAGAAAAACAAAAACTAAATAAACAATAAACAAATTCGTATACTTACAATAAATAATTAATCTGTGCAAAGTACATGTTATGTAATAAGGTGTATTATAAGAAACCAACTTAGCAAATATGTATGAAAACTATAAAAAAAAAATGGCGATAATATTATTTAATGTTTTTATTTGTTTAATAATACTCAACTATATATATTACATAAAAATATTTTACAATGAAAAGTGTTATATGTATGTTATGACGACATAAAAAAAATATATTAAATAATAAAAAAAAAAACTGCTGGTTATTTGTTTTTTCATTATTATTTAAAACATTACTTAAATAGGCATAAATGTTAATAAAGTGTTAATTTCTTCGTTTTTTTTTTAAATTACTTTTCACCTTTTGCAAAATTGTAAAGGTATCCGCTTCAGTCTCTTTCATATGCGGTTAAATTTATTGCCGAAAACAACTTTTACTAAATTGTTGAAATTTTTTTTTTCTCTATTATTTTCTTATCTCTTTTATTCCTTAAATCTCATTTCAGTATATATAATATTATTCATAAAAGTTATCACAGATTATATATACACACTTCCTCTAGCTTTAAATTTTGAAATGATTTCGTTTTTTAAATTCTTTCTTACTCTATATTGATTACTGTGGATAAATTTTATGTATTTTTCGCCTTGATGATTTTTTTTTTTATAATTAAAAGACAAAAAAGAATCTTTTTTTTTTCATTATTATTTTTTTTTCTTATTGCTTATTTTATTACTTATATATAATTTTTTTTTTTTTTAAATAATTTATGAGTCTATGGAAAAAATATAGTTGCAGACATTATAGTACAGAAAATAATATTAATTTTTGTTTTTTCGATTAATGTATCTCGTTGGATTGGTTATTTTGTTCAGCAAAAATGAACAGAGACGATTATCGAATTTTAATAAATATTTGTATTTATTTGTATTTGATTGGTTGTGAAACGAGGGTGTGTGTGTGAAAGAAGTAATTTTAAATAATTTAATCGAAAAATATATGCAAAATTGAAATTATGTTTAAATGGTTTACGAAATTTATGTAGACGTTTAAAAATTACTTGTGAAATTTGAAAAATTCTTAACATTACTATGTTGACACGTACATTTTCGTAAACTGTTTAGAACGTTTTTTTTTTTATTATTATTTATTTGTTGGTGGTGCTTGCGTATGATGCTGGCAACTTTCTACATTTTCAGGCCAATCACATACATTTTCAGATGGATTAAATACTAAATTGGCTGGACATGGCATATGATGTTTTCGTTCTCCTTCACACATATAGTAATGGGTACAATCCAATTTGTCTGGATGATAGCTGATATGACCTTCCTCCTCTTCGCATGTGACTTCATTTGCTGTGATTAAATGTTGTGACGTTATACACATTTTTAAATTATAACTAAAATATATTAAATATTATATACTCACGATCCTTAGTTGTATATGCACCCCTAGGTCCATGCATTTCATATGGTCCATCGTAATCAAGATTAACTTTATATCCTTCTAATTCTTGATTTAATGAACGAAGAAGTGGATATTTACCACCTCCACATCTTCCTGAAAAATCATCCATATCTATAGACCATACCATAATGCCACCAAATCCTTGTTCTTTTAGCCATTCCATCTGAACAAATGCATAAAAATTAATTAATTAATTAAATAAATGTTACAGAAACAAAGATTCTAATTTTCTTGTAATTACTTTTGTTTTCAAAGATCGTTCGTCATCAAAACCGACCCATTGATCATTTTTGTATGCAAATGGTACTTGTTGCTCTGAGTCCCAAACTAATGTTGTATTAGCGGCTGATAAGAATGTGCATATTTCATAGTAGCTCATGAATCCGGCCTCGTTTGTAAATTTACCAGCTAATCCACCACCAGATGCAGCAGCACCAATATCATATTGTGTTGTATTTACTAAACTAAATGATCGGCCATAAGTTGGCATTCCAATCAAAAGTTTTTCTGCTGGTGCTCCTTGTTTTACCCATTCTCTGGCACTATAATCAACTGTTAATTTCTTTTGATATCCAGTTGCTGAATCTAATGGATAGAGTGGTGAATTATGTCCAACTTGTCGTTCCCATTGTCCATGGAAATCATATGTCATCACATTAATAAAATCTAAGTATTTGGAGATTTCAGGTACATCATAACCAGCTGCAATTGCTTCAAATGAGGCTGGTACAGCGGCAGTTAGAAGAAGTCTGGGCAAACCAGATGATTTTGCTTCTCCCTCAAACGCAACACGTAATTCCCGTAATAAATTAACGTAGGCGGTTTTATCATCTGTACCTCTAGGATACTCCCAATCAACATCTAATCCATTAAATTTATACTCTCTCAAAAATTCAATTGCTTCATAAACGAATTGATTCATGCGGAATACATTTGATGTAAGTTCTTTGAATGGTGTTGACCCAAATGCCCAACCTCCGATTGCCAATAATATCTGAGTGAAAATATAAGAAAAATATTATTTAATAATATTCTGATTGTGAGCTCGCGTACATTTAAAATATGTAAGATAAAATTAAATATTATAGTGGTAAAATACATTGCAATTAAAATAATTTTATCGTTGAATAAAAAACTATTAATATTAAATGCTTAATATAATCAACCACCATAATAATTAAATGAATGTACTTGTATGTCTGGGTTATTCTCTCTAAGTTCCACTAATTTGTCGTAATTTTCAGGATCATCATCATTCGCTTCAGTTAATTTATGATCTTTAAGTGTTGCAAATGCATACACTAAATGGGTACAAAGTTTTGGGTCAATGTCTTTTGGTTCGAATTTTCCTGCACCTGGTCGTTTTGCTGACCAGCTTGTTAGATAACAAAAAACTTGACCAGGACGTGCTGTTGGACAAATTGAATAATTGCATTAAGCTTGAAATTAAAATAATTCAAAAGATTTAATTACAATTTTTATCAACCGTAGCTAGTCCAGCCTTTACTTTAACTTTTCCTGGTTTTCTAACTCTTTGCAGAACTTCTTCGACCGATATTGCAATAGGTTCCGGTTTTTCAGCAACCTAAAAATTTATTTAATATGATTATTATTTCTAAAAAAAAATGGTAAATTTCAAAGAAGATTGTTTAGTACTGGTTCAATATCATCAAATGTAGCTGCCACTTTAGACCAATTTACATCTTTTGCGTCTTTACCACGGGGAATTCCACGAAGTTCCTCTCTGAAAAACTAAATTATTATCGACTTGTCTTCGATTTATGTATAAATAAATTTTATACCTCATAGCTCCAATCAGTGGATATTTCACATTTCCTCCACAAACATTACCAGAAAAATCATCCATATCAACTGTCCACGCCATTGCACCACCATACCCATTTTCTTTAATCCAAGTCATTTTATGTCTAATAGACCGTTCATCATCAAAACCAACCCATTGATCACCATCAACTAAATATGGTACTTTCATTTCATCATCCCAAACATAAACTGCTCCATTCAAAAGCATTTCACAAATTTCGTAATAAGCCAAAAATCCAGCTTCCTTTGTGTATTCACCTTGTTTTCCTCCTCCCGTTGCGGGTGAATTTGGTCCATGTTTAGCTGTACTTGTCAGTGTAAAAGTTCTTCCATATGTTGGCATTCCGATAATTAATTTCTCTTTAGGTGTACCTAATTTCACCCATAATTTGGCTGCATTGTCAACAGACAATTGCTTTCGCCATTCTGAATCTGATGATGGAGCATAAAGAGGAGCATTATGGCCAGTTTCTCGTTCCCATTTTCCATGAAAATCATATGCCATAAGATTTATAAAGTCTAAATAACTAGCTACAGCTGGCACATCATAACCACCGCGTACATTATCTGGTCCAACTGGAACAGCAGCAGTTAGCAATAGTCTTGGTTTTAGTATTTCTTGTGCTTCCGCATCAAATGCTTCTTTTAATTCTACGAGGTTACACATTTAAATTAGTCATTTTATTTATTAACATTTATAATAAATAAATAATGTACTGAGACTTACCTTTCAAAAGAAGCACAAAATTTTTTTTGTCATCACTACCTTTTGGATATTCCCAATCCATATCTAAGCCATCAAATCCGCGTTGACGCAAAAATGGAATTGCTGAATATATAAAGGTTTGTCTTGCATAACGTGTTCCAGCCATTTCTTTGAATTTTTGTGTTCCAAACGACCAACCGCCAATAGCTAGTAGTACTTTAAGCTTTGGATTCGCTTTTTTTAAGCCCACAACTTTAGCATAATACCCTGGTGTTCCATCTTTTGTTTCATCATTGCTTTCAAATGAGCTCATTCGTCCCTTTTTTAACCAACCGAAGGCAAAAATAATATGCGTACATAAATCAGCTGGTATATCTTCGGGTATAAATTTACCAATTTTAGTGCGATATTGCGACCAATTTGTATAATAACAGACAATCTAAATTAAAAAAAAAAAAAAATAGTTAAGCGAGAAATATATAGGAAAAAATAACAATAAGAATCTTACTTTGTATCCATCTTTGTCTTTTTTATCTTTCTTTGTTAAAGCTAATGCACCAACAGCGCTACCAGCTCCAACTGTAGCAGCAACTGCTAGTGTACCTCTTGTCTTTGATCTAACACGAAATCTATTTACTGATGGAGCAGGTAATTGATCTGATCGATCTTGGGCTTGTTTCTTAATAGAAGCTATACTTGAACTTGATGAAGTTGACGATGTTCTTCTTACCGTTGTTTTAGTTTCTACAGATTTAGCTGGACTACTTGTTGTTGGTCTACGTATTCTTCGTCGTGTCGCTAAATTATTCAATAAATTTTATAGTTAGCACTGCATTTTGAATAAGTCCAAAACATATTTTAACTAAAATTAAAAATTAATTATACATAACATATTGATTACCTTGAGCACTGTCTGTGTATGAGAATATTGCAACCAGAATACATATGACCAACGCTATTTTCATTAAACGTGGAGGTAACTGAAAAAAATAAAATAAAAAATTATCGTATTGATGGATTAATGAGTTACTGTTTGATAATTACATTAACGCTAACATAATAACAAATTATATGGATATATTTTTTAATCAAATCTATAAATATGTTTATTATTCATGACACAACAATACAATATTTCTTCTTTTTATTTAGTCGTTATGAAACCGAAAGATTTTTCAGAAGTGGCGAAAAACCTTTCAAATCACGAACAATCGTGGATGTTTTGTGAGGTAATATAAGTTGTGAAATTGTTAAATAATAAAATAAATGCATATACACATCCATTGAAACTCATGTGTTATGTGATTCGAGTCTGGCAATTTTATAATACATATTATACGTACAAGTACAATCGTAAATATTCCTCAAAGAATGCATTTATTATGTATTATTTTATACCTTCATTTTTCTTTTTTCTTTTTTTTATGCTTCCATCGTTAAATTAATGCACATGCAAATCGTTATTCAATTAGTTTTAAAAAGAAAACAAAGCAACATTTTGTCGTAAACAGACGGTTTTAATAGATTGTATTTAACTCTTTAAAATCATTATTTAATCTCATTGTATTTCATTCAATTGTTAAAATAAGAAAATTAGGGAAAGAAAATTCCAAGAAAGAAATTTTTTAGTATGAAATTTGTATTTTTCTGAATCATTTTCCTCTTGGGAAGGTATAATAAGACGAGAAATAATAAAAACGCGCAACATCAGATAAAATAGATACATTAAATAAATCACTCTAGCTCAAACATTTTATTGCATCGTTATAAGAAATCTTCTGTAACTTTAGTCTTATCATCCACATAAATTATGAATTACATTAACGTAAAAATTCGTAATGATTGTAAGTTTTTTTTTGTTTAAAAGTTAAAGCCACTAATAAAAATCAAAATCAAAACAGACATACAAACATAGTGACGTAAAGAACTTTTAAGTAACCCATCATTCACGGTCCATTGTAAAGAACATTGTAAGTCCCAATGTATTGTGTATAAATTGGTAATATGATATGTGTGAGATCTCAGCGAATCAGTATAACGTATTTCAATACAATGGAATCTACAATGTACTTTGCAACGGAATATGATTACAAGATGTGTCGTTTCTATATTAAAATCCCAAATAACGCTAGAAGCCTCTTTCATAATGACACTTCGTTTCAGTTTTTTTGTATTGTTTGAAAGGGAGCCAAATATAAATCAAATAAGAGATGAAGCAGAACGGCCCAATCCGTCATTGTAATATTTATTTGATATTTACGAGATAATCTCTATGGTGTATCGGGGATGTTATCCAATTTCAAGTTGAAAAAAAAAACAAAAATTTTAAGTCTTCAGCATATGCGTATTACTTACTTGTATTTAAGTTTTGATTTATTAATATCTCTGTGAATCGAAATTTTGGTTTTAATAATTAATTATTGCATAAATAATAAATTCACAAACAAACACATAATATTTTTAGTATAAATTTTTCAGTAAATGACAGATTAATAAAAATTGTTACCTTAAATATATTATGAACACTAAAGTTTGTAATAATTAATAACTTGTAACTATGGATACGGTAAGTTAGCCTTTTTTTATACCTATATATCACACTACTTACAATATTGCGAATTAATTTCATAATAATCTTTATTTTTTTTAAATTTTATTTAATATTTTATAATTGTTATGTGAATGAATGTGCATATGACATAACAAATAACGAAATAGTAATGCATAATGAAATATTACAAAATTTTACATATGAGACGGATTTGACAATAATTATTTATTTATTTTTTCAATCAAATTTTGAATAAATTTTTTATTGTCATAATTATTAATTACATTTTTTACATTAAGTTTTCTATTAGCAGCGTTACAATTATAATTGTTTATTAAATTCCCGATGATAGAAATTTAATTACTTACTCATCAAGTTTTTTTTTCTTTCTTTTAACTGAAAATAATCATAATAAATATATTTTTTCTTTCTTTTTATTATTTGTTTATTTAATCAATCAATTTTATGAGTAAACTCTGTTTGCATTAAATTGTACGTTTAATTTTTAATTATGTCTATACAGACTTTTCTGTCTAATTATATTCATTGTTGTTAATGATAGATAGCACTTTGTGCAAAATACTTAACCTGGGCTGATCATTAAAGATGAATAATAAAAAAATTACAGTTTTCTATAATTTTACAAAAACTATGCAAATATAATTTGTGCAAGTACCGTGCGTTTTATGAACTTTTCCTACAAACGGTTTCATTTCTGTATTTCGTTTAATTGCGTTGTTTAATGTTGTAAAGTTTTTTTTTATACTGAATAAAAATAATTCTAGTTTTTAAATCTAATCAATTTCAAATTAAAACTGCTATCAAATGAAAGAAAAACTTGTAAGTATATACACTAATTGAGCTTGTATTTACTGAAAATTCTATTTTAGTGCCATTTACTGAATCATACCTATATAAGGTATTAAGTCCCTATTTATGGTATTAAATATTATACCTTATTTAGGTCATAGTATGAATTTCATACCATTGCAGGGTATAGCAATTTTTTTTTCACAAGCAATACCTGAATATGAAAGAGTCAATTTAATTCAATTCAATTCAATTTTTTATTCATTAATTTTTGTTATAACATGAAATTTTTTTGAGATACCAATTATTGTAATTTTCCAGCAACTGACAATTATTATTTACGAGTTTTTTTTATTATAGTGATAATTTGAAATTTTTTAAAGGAAAATGAATGATTAAAATACCTTTATATAAGCAAAAATATTATTATAAAACTTCAAACTAATCAGCACTAATGCGAATATTACCAGCCCAGATACAAAAAGGACAAAACATTTCCTTAATCAAATAATAAATAAATTTATTTTATAATAATCATTCATAGGCTTTAGCTTCCATTCCATAATATATATGTATGTAACGTATTAAATATAATTGGATTAATTTAATTAAGTACGTAATACAATACCAAATACCTTTTCGACACACTCTGATATTTATAAATAATAAAATTTAGTAACTTCAATTAAATTATTTCTATAAATAAAAAAAAAATTAAGATCACAACATAAAACGCTTTATTCTATTAAATACAGACCGGGAACTAGAAATTTAATTCAAAAACCTACTTTCAAACAAATTTGTGAATGAATTGATATTTTAAATAAAATATACAATTTTAAATAGTCATTCGTTATATTTAATTCCATTTTCTTTTCTTTTCTGTTTTTTTTTTTAAAAGTTAATCAAAATTTATGTATGATTATAATAGACATGTTTTATTAAAGCATTAATGATTTAAGAAAAATGAAATATTTTTTTTTTAAGAAAGAAAAAAATTTATACAATTATTATACAAATAAAAACGTGATCTTAATGTCTTAATGAAAACTATTTACACTAATTGTGTTCAATGAATGGTAATTTTGAAAGTTCGTATCTACTTAATAATTAGTATTTGTTTATTTATATATTTTTGAAATATCTATTTAAAAATCTATTCAACAAATATATATATATAAAATATATTTATGTATATTACTCATATATACAATAAAAGTGCGTCTTTGAAATTCGATAAGATTTCTTGCACCATCCTATTATTTTATTAAATTGAAACAAAAATAATTTGTCTAAGGATTGATGCAGTCATTCAGTTCTTTCAGTTTTCAAGGTAGACTGAAACCAAAACATATTTTCAGTAAAATCTCTCTAAATGAATCAATTTCAACGCGAAAGATTTGTATATTTTCAATAAAATAACCTGAATGAAAATTCTCTCGTAAATGTACCGAATGTGGTTGTGACCGAATGCATTTCATTTAAGTAGATTTTAATGCATTTTCAAAAAGACTAAATTCTGCGTCTATTGATTGGCCAACGACGAATATCCTACCATTAAATTCTGAATCAACGGAATCATTGCGTTGCATAAATCAAAAACTTTGGCAGTTTATTTTTCTAACTTTGAATAATTTAATTATTATTATATAAGCTATAATATTAAATGCATATTAATTGCATCAGACCAGTAAGTAAAAGTACCTACCTACCTTATACTATGTTGATTACAAATAACTTGATTTTTTTAAATACATATTTATCGGATACGTAATTTTTTTTTTAATTATGCTTATGCAATTTAAACAATTATTTCTCAGAATTAATTTGAGACAAAGAGACAGAATTGCGTAAGTAGATTTCATTGATCAATAATACGATGAAAGTATCACATTATCGTATTTAATGTTAACAATATTCTATTAATATTTTTTGTTAAATTAAATACATACTTACAATAAGGCATTAAATAAATATATTCAACAAATTTTCGATAACCAATGAAAAGTAGCAATCAAATCCATCTAAGAAACAAATCACTTAATTTAAAAAAATGTCTTTCAAACACGACGGTAAGTATTTTGATGTTATTTATGCGGCATTATAAGCGCCAATTTGCTGCGCAACCGGAAACATTTTTAACATTGACATGGGCGATCAAAAGGTTTTACATGATATGGACAAATAAATGTTTTTTTTTATAATTTTTTATTTTTTATATGAAATGAATTTTCCATCACCATATCGGGAACAAACATGACACTTAGACTAAAAATAAAAAAATAAATTTGAACTTCCACTACATAATTGGATCCCATGATCCAAAAACGATATATTTCAAATGTATGTATATTTTTACAAAGACAAAACTTTGCGTTTTTTAGTATATTGACCAACAATATCCGACCAATAAATCCTGAGAAAAACTCAAATGTTCAAAAATGTAATAAAAAAAAAAATTTCGAAACCAATACTTTCTTTTTCTTCAAAAATAAACTAAGATAATCGAACCCTAAACTGAAATACAATTTTAAAAAAACACTGAATAATATTGATTTCAGGGTGATGGATTGTTAATATCAATGTAGTTATCTTCCACATTACTAAAAATTCATCCAGATATCATTCAGTTTAAGTGAATTGTTAATTCGTAATATCACCTATTACCATATTACCCAAATAAATTCACTTAGTGATATCTGAATAATTGATGAGTATAAGAATGAGAATAAATGACAATGATGCATTTATTCAATACTAAAGTAATAATATAAAAAAAATTGGTTTAAAATCCACAACTTTATACACCAATATAGAAAATATGTTCCAGTATTTTAGAGGGAACAGTTTAGCAAAAGCATTTTTATTTTTTTTTATGTAGAATATTTTAAATATATTAAAAACAATTAAATACCTAAGAATTATCTCATACACCCAAATTATATACATCAATATTTATCTAATATATCTATCTATATATCCAGATCTACAATTATATTATGAGTAAATTAATATCATAGAAAAACATATACATACAATTATATTTCATTAGTAAGTAGTAAGTAATAAAAAATAAGTTATTGAAAAGTTACAAATTAATTATAAGTAAGCTGATATGATAATAAACACAAAGAAAGAAAAATTAAATATGATTGTTTGGAACAAATAAATATTAAGCAAGTTTTTAAAGCATTTCAAAAACAGTTAAAAACGATTAAAATAAAACTGGATCGAAATATAAGTCTTAAGATTCGAACAATCAACAGGTCTATTTAATTTTTCATGGTCTTGACTCTATCTATAAATCGTTTTTGTTTTGTTTCTTTTTTTTTCACAATTATTAATGACTAGCAATATTAACGAATTATGAAATATTCGTTTTTATTTTTTTTCATTTTATTTTTCAGATAAAAAATTTACCTTGTTCAGTGTGTTGGGGTTTTAAAAGAAATAAATTGAATAAAATAGAGCGATTGCTAATTGGTTAATTCAATAGTTAAGCGTTTGGTAATGTTATTTATGTAGAGTGTTGCATTATAGGTAACCGGTTTATTATTTTTTCCATCCATATTTCTGGTCACGTAATGCTTTCATATTGAATATTAGACTGGGTTTGCTTGAATTTATCTAATAATGGACTTTTAATAAAATTATGTTAAAAGGAAAATTGCTTGATTTAACCTAATATTATCCTTATCCAGCAAGTTTGCTGGCTGTAACTATCTATCTATCTATCTATCTTTTTATACTTCCAGTAACTGAAAACAATTTGCAAATTAATTAGTACAGAACCGTATTTTTGCGTGTATTAATTTCATAAACAAAGAAAAATATTAATTCATATAGTCTTATTTTATCTTCCAATTAGTTGAATTAATTATCCAAAAATGTTCAATATAATCTTTAATCGCGTTTTTCTCGTTAATTACATTAAAACACGAAAGTAAAGTTTATTTGCAATCATTTAAAAAATACTATTAAAAAAAGTGGAGTTTTTAAAGAATTAGCAATTACATATTTGTATTTTTCGAATCGAAAATGACCAAATATCAAATCCAAAACCCATATATTTTCAAGAAAATTTAATTCTGCGTCCAACGTTGGGTGAATGAACAATAGCCATCTATTTAATCTTTAGATAGAGCAGAAAGAATAATAAATTTGATTTCGCGCGAAACCCCAGAAGAAGGTACCCTAGACTCTAGAAGCCTTGCTAATATCACCAATCGATTAAAATGACCCCGATTCACCTTAGTTTCATATTTTTACATTTCTGTGTACGTCTACTAGAAGTATACGAATTATTTTTATAATGTTTGTTTTTTTTTTTTAGCAAGGTTATCGCAAATATTTAGCAAGTATTACTTCGTAATTGAACTACATACTTGGCTTTAATAAATAATTTTTTTTTTTATGCTTTGGATTATGCGCGCCCCAAGTATTTGTTGCCCAAAGTATTTGTCACCCTGATTTTCACCATATGTATTTGGCGCTTTAAGGAATTTGCGTTTAGCTGCTTTATTAGTCACGCCGACCCTGCTAAATAAAAACAATAGTAAAAGAATTAAAAAAAAAAATGTTTATATCCGAAATGCTATTGATTGATCTATTAATAGATATAATTAAAAGTAACCGGTAGTGCACGAAAGTGAAAATTTGTTTTTATTGGTTGCTGTATTTGTATAAATATATTGTTTATTTATAAATTAATAAATATTTACTGACATTACATTTAGGAATAATTACTTGCATTTATAATTATAATTATTTTAATGAAAAAATAAAAATAAGATGTCCGACACCGGATACCTATTTGCACAATGCACATGATAATTTCAAAAGTAAAATATTTGAAAAGGTCGCAGTTTAAAGAAAGACACAACAGATTTCACTTTTATTTCACGAACAACATTCACGTTTTCACCAGTGGACACGTTTTATCTTTTTTTTTTATTTCTTTTTTTTTTAATATTGTCGTAACTTTTACCTATAAGATAAAAGATAGATAAAATACAATATATAATTTATAATATAACAATTCAGTTGTGCAGTAGGTTCTTATTGGTTTGCTAGCGAACTATCGCATGTGTTTATGGCAGATTTTTACAAAAATACAATTATTATGTGTTAATAAATATCATGAATAGAAATTTATAGATATTAAAAGATAATAGAGATTGAAATGTAAGATCTTCCGTACATTTTTGTTATTATGGAAAAAAAAAATAGTGTTATTTAAATCGTGATATATTCAATAATATTATTATGTTAAATTTTCCACTTTTTTTATTCTTCGGAAAATGTGTACAATGAAAAGTTAGTTAAGCAACAAAATTCGTTTCTTTTTTTTAATTTCTACTTTCGGGTGGTCTAAAAATAATATGGAAATGCTATTCTTTAAAATTATGAGCTGTTGCACAGTATATTTATGGTGCAGTGATTTTTTTTTAGAATAAGATTCAGGATGTGTTTTGGATTAAAGAAAATTCCCCATTTTCCCCTTCATAATTCATAGCTAATTACTCGCTCATAACTTTTATCAACGCGATCTGATAAAAAAATAAATAAATATGAAAGTCGTTGCTCGTCGTTGCATAAAGCTTTTTTTATTTTCGTAAAGTCAAGCTTATATTTTTAGTAAGTGTTTATCGGACCGGACCACCCTAACATGATTCATATGGTTAATTTAATGAAAAGTGTAAGAATAAGCTCACGATAAACATTGGAATTAAAATGACAGCCATGAAATATGTTGAAATTTTGGAATTGCATTTAATTAAGTTTATTTATCTAAAAGAATATTTGCAATACATTTTAATGCTTTCGAAGTTATAGCGTGCTGCGTGAGTTTTTCCCCAATATATAAAACTGATCGCAAAGCGATTTATTCATAAATTCTTTATAGACATATAATACGGCCGCTATAAGTTAAAAAGTGACAATGCCATTGCGAAGTTAAAAATCGTATCTCCACTAAAAAAAATATTTTCATTTTTTGATTTTATATAGATGTTTTGTAATGTTATGGATGTTAAAAACATCAAATCATGAAAATATTTTCTTTGAGGAGATACTGTTTTTAACTTTGCAATGGCATTGTCCCATACCCCTTTTTAACTTATAGCGGCAGAATAATACCAGACATGTTACATCAGCTCAAGAAAATCACATTTTTTTAATTAAATCATTTCAGTAGATTAAAAATAGTCAGAATTATTATTTTCTTTTCTTTTCGCATAGAAAATACCTCTAAAAAATCACAAAAAGTACTCTTATTGTAAAGCCCAAAAAAAAACTCGCTTTATTATTAAAAATATATTTAAAAAAAAATCGTTTATTTGAAATATTAAATACTGCTGAAAAATCATTAGATTATTATAACACATAAAAACATATAATTTGTTATTACAATTGTAACACAAAAACTGAATAAATGATAGTTATATGAATTTAAAAAAAGAAAAATATAATAATAAGGTTTTTTTTAAGTAAATAAGAGATATATTTTCGTGTGGGTTACTGTAAAGTAAATAAGTGATATTGATAACAATTTTTTTAGTAAGAGCCATTTTTTTTGACTTTGCAATACGGAATTTGCGATAAGTTCGTAATGGAAGCACAAAAGCTCTTCAAAAAAAGATAAAAACTTATTCATTTGATAATATGTCACGTATTTATTAGTCCTGTAAATTATTTAATCATCAGTAAATAAGTCCAACGTGTTGTTCTTGAATTGGTGTAATTTTCCTGTAAAATATCTTTTATCTAAGTTCATTAAAATCGTAAGTGTAGTTACTGAATTAATAAAAAATAAATAAAAACTTTGATCATAGTAGCTTGAAAAGGTCGACTTTAATGCATCAGTTTTAACTATTTAGAAGATGCACACGCTTTTGATTTAAGAGAGGGGTAGATTTAAAAAATTAAGAAATTAAGAAATCTCAGGGGGGGGGTAACGGGCCAGCCCTCCCACCACCCTTCGTGTGCACGTATGGTTTCAAAGCACGCGTTTCATAAAACCCATCTAAAGGACTACATGAAATTCATGCTTGAAAACCCGCGGTTTCGTCAAGTATAACTGATTTGAAGTTTTATCAAAAGCTCGAGATATTCGAGATTTGTAGGTTACACACGTTGATGCTTATTTCCCTAAGAGTTTTTAAAAGGTGAAGGGGTTCTGTTTCCAAAACACGTTTTTTTTTTTAGTTCTATTTGGTCTCTTGATTAACATATTTCTTTAAAATATCAAAGTTAAACAATTAGCTTAAGGATAAAATAAACTGAGGCTAAAAAACAACCTCGGGGTAAAAAGAAAAGTTCGAGATTCAACCTTTTCGATCCTCACATTAACACATTAATCAAAAGGCCATATCTATAATAAAAATGATATGATGTGGAGAAAAAAAAATAGTCTTAGTCAATAATGCAAAATTTGCAAGCTCAACTCAAACAAGTATGTTTATAATGTTTGCATAAAATATTTTTAAATTTACAAATTATTATTGAACAATAATATCACTTTCTTTCAAACAAATATTTTATTAATAAAATTATAAATCAAATGAATTGGAATTATAAATAAAAAAAGGAGAAACTAGCACATAATTATTATTATAATGAAAAAAAAAAAAAGAAAAAATCTTTCTCACAATTCCTATAAGTTGTGTCGAAATGTTTTAATTAATATATTATAGTACAGTAATTTAATTTGTTTGTAGTTCACCTTATTTTTGGATTTGTCAAAATATTTAATTATTACTTAAAACCTTAAAAGTTGATATAAGTACAAACAGTAAGTATTGCTTTTTTTCTTTTTCATTTTCTAATAAATTGAATGGAGAGATTTATTATTCACAGCATTTGTTTTACATTAATAACGATTTAGTCGTACTTACGTTATAATATATTGAGAGGTATGTTGTTTTTTTTTTTATAATGAAACGTTCGAATTAAGTAGGCAGCTAACTACTAATATAATTTCAGACTAAGAAAGCTGTATTACATATTCATTATTGTTATTCTAGGCATATTGAAATATATTATACTTTATACAAATATAGTTATGCCTCACTTATAACAATTAATATTGTTGAATGAAATTAAACATATTATTATTATTATTATTATTATTAAACAACTACAGCATAATTTTTTTTTTTTTTTAAATGGTTTTGCTTTTGATTAAATAAGTTTTAGTCTCTAGAGTAGGTCAGTCATTATATTTCTCTATACCTACGAGCACATAATGTATGTATTAATTGTACATATGTGTATGTAGATACCATTTGGTTTACTAGCGTTTACATAGCCCAGCTATTGAACATATTATGTTCGTTGTCGCGCTGTTCCATAAAAATAATAAAAAAGTAAAAGTGGTTTAAAAAAAAAAAACTTTGTGTATATTGTATATTTGAAAAAAAAACGACATAAAAAAAATGTTACGACGTTGTTTAACTATAAATAGTAATAATGTATTAGTTTTAGATATATATTTTTGTGTTAAGTTTTAGTTAAAACTATAAATATTTAAATATTTTAGTCTCATAATGGGTATTTTATTTATGTTTATGTTTGTTTTCCGTTGTCTGTCCACACAACAGGTTTGTCCCTTTCTGAGCTAACAAACAAAATCATGTTAAATATTTATAATTAGGCTAAAACGCTAAATGATTAGTTTTTGCTTAAAATATTTTTTCTCACCATATATTATATTACAGTATACTGCTGCTTAAGCATACTATATTTTTATTATAAAATTAATATCATCATTCTAAGGTGATTTTGCGTGACTTGCAATAATGGATGAGTTCATTTAAAATTTTTTCGAACGATAATGAATATTTAGCACAGGATTAAAACTTTTAAAATTTACACGTCTCTCTGCCATTTACATTATATCATTTGAGCTGATTACATTCATCTTATACAACTGTTCTATCGTTGCTGGTGGAAAGGCAAAGCAAGCAAGGCACCATTTTGTTTAGTGGAGTTGCTTTTACTGATATAATTTCACGTAAATTGATAATATTGAAAACTGTATTTCCGTAGTAATAGATTAACGTTGATGTAACAAATATAATTTAATTATTTTAAGAGTTAATTAGGATGCCGCAAGTATATACGCATATATTTTTCAAACAAAGAAAAAAATGAAGCCAAGTCCAACGTGACAAGGGATATATCATCAAATTCCTGAAAGAAGTTTATATGATTTAAAACCATCTTCGAGAAAAATCGGGTACCGGCAATAGCCTTTTGCCATAGAGCACTTACTCTAAAGAATCTCTATTTCTCTTTAAAAAAATATGTTTTCAGGAAATTAATTATGTTTTCTTAAAAAAATATATATAAAGAAAAATGTAAACAGCCATTGCACATAAATTTACCACACATACAAATGTGTGCTTCACAATACGCTTCATATCTATAGTGTATAATAGTATATAAATCTGTGCCTTTACCAATTTACCATACTTCTGAAACTGATATACATATTTGGATAACATGTTTTTTAATTTTTTATTTTTTAAATGTTCCTGAAGCTTTATTTGAATGATTTTGATCCTAAATATCGGTAGATGTCTTAAACCGCAAGCAAAAAACCCATAAAGATAACTGTGTATTTTTCAATGATTTTCAAATATATATCTCGATAAAATTTAATCAATCTTAGTGTAAATATAATTTCAAATTAAATTAGCATTTTTCTAGTAGAATAAACTTAGTAATATCTTAATATCCTGAAATCAATTTTAAGTTAAATGTCATAAAATTTAGTGATTTAAATTCGGTTAAACTTAAAATAATAATAGGTACATATAATAAAACTTGGTTAAATTTAAATCGAGTATAAAACACTTTTGATAAAATGGCCCCTAGACGTACTCAAATCAAAATATAACCTATGGTAGAAAGGAATTGAGTTCCACTACTGTATAAAAATAAAATAAAAAATCAGACGCAGTGCTGGGCTATTCGTATTTATATATAATTATGTAAGTATAAAAATGAATAATGTAGATTTAAATAATAATAATTTTAATAATGTTTAGTTTAATTATAGCAATTTTAATATTTATGTTTCTAGAAATATATATAAATATAATAAGGAAAAGTTCAATATATGTACTATGTGTAACAATACAATAAAAGTATAAGCATTTTAATAGAGTTATAAATAATAGACCTTGAAAATATCAGGCGTATCTACTTAAATTAAATCGTATCCTACTTATTATTTTTATTATTATTATTATTCTGTTTTTGTATATTTTTTTTGTATTGTATTTGTATGCATGCATGCTACTTTACAGTTAGGTATAGTGTCATGAAGTCGGCACCCTGCATAGATTTGTAATATACACAATAGTACATTAGATACAATTAATATTGTGTATTTTAAATATATTTAAAATTTGAATAAGTCTGTTAATAAAGTACATAATCGCAATGTATGTGGGAGAATTTGGAAATATATAATGAGAGAAAAGAGTTTAGATATTTTGTTCGATCGATAAATATATAAATATTACTTGGAATTTTGATATATTTATACAGGGCATTTCAATATATGGATACTAATTTTTCTTTAATTGTAATAGATTTAATTTTGACAGCTACGTGAAAGTATTT
>JAABKK020010809.1:0-22998 GCA_011634745.2 Catotricha subobsoleta
ACGTCACTGCGGACTTCATTTTCATATAAAAAATAGAAAGAGAGGTCAATAGACCTGCGCGTGAGCATACCTTGTGTTATATCATGGGTTATAAAGTGTAACTGAGATATCACACACCAAACAATTATAATTAATTTGACGTTTTTAATCAAATAGACTTTACTCAAGGAATAACCATTGAAATATTTATTTATTTATTATAATTAATTCAATCAAGAAGTAATTTTTACGTTACTAAATATTTACAATTAAATGAAAGACGCAGTTTTGATATATCAGAGCTCTGTGATTAAAGGAAAATATTCTAATTAACTATTTGTATATGTTTTTAATAATAATAATAAAATAAAAGAAGTAAAATTAATTAAATGTACTTAAGATTGGTTACTTTAACTTAAATTAATTCTACAACAAGATAAAATCTATATCACACTTTAATTAGTTTTTGAAAAAGTAATTTCTAGTTTTTATTATAATAATTAACTATAGAAATTATATTTGACATTTGTAGTCGATTTTATAAATCTATTACTGTCGAGAGTATAAAATTGTCCTATCCAACTTGTAGATTATATTATTAGAAATGGTGAGATAGTACAGGTAATGAAGGTATGCGAAATGGGATTGGGGGTGGTAGGAATGACATGAAATGTGTACATACCAGAAATTGATTTTCCGACGTTTGTTTTCTATATAAGAGTGTATAAAGTCTCGTCTTTGCAATTAACTGAAAATATGTGGTTACATTTAATTACATACTTCTTTTTCTGTTTAGGAATTTATGGTATTTTTCATTCAAATATCAAACAATTTAATAAAAAGAAAATGCTATCTTTGAAACATATTATGTATCATTACCAGCTTACTATATATGTTTTATATTCAATTAGAATGAAAATGGTTTTGGGTAATTAAGATATTACCTCTGATTATAAAGGTATTTGCATACGGTCACCACTATCTAGATATGGTTCAAAGTGAAAACTATATGTTAGATAAACTTAAAACTAAAAACTTGAATGTTTGAATTTTCAAATTTCTTATGTACTTATATGAGATTGTAAAACGTATCAAATTTTGTTCATGACTTTCTATCTTTACTTGTAGTTTCTCATAGTAAACATTTTTTTTACAATTTTTTTTCTTTTGCTACAAAACTAAAAATAATTTATTACAAATATCATTATTTTTTATTAAATATTTAAATTGTGTGTATAAATACCGCTCAGATATTATTATTATTATTATTATTATAATATAATATAATATATTTTAATAATATTATTCGTTATATAATATTATAGAGTTGCCAAGGGAAAATAGCTATTAGGAAAATTATGGCGTGTGATAAAATGTTTTTACTTGCCGTTGGGCTATATGATTGAAGTATATATGGACACGAGACGTCGTATATCATATAATAATATATGGTTAAGACATTTAATATATAGCTTTACTTGGCACGAATGTATTAAATTTTTTTTTGTTCCAATTTACTAATAAACTCATATAATTTGTAATGTTTAAGAAAAAAAAAAAAGAAAATGTAACAACGAAAAACGATTTTTACCTTAGTTTAAGTACTCAGCTTATGCAAAAAAAAAAAAAAGACAGAAAATAAAGTATTTCAATTCTGTAAAAATTCGTAACCACATTTTCATTGTTTAGTGTAGAATATAATAAACCATTCTATTTGCTGATGGTAATTATATTTATAGTTACGGTAGCAAAGTGGCAAAGACATTGCACAACCAAAAATCGATATTAATACAATGCACCACACCAATCGTAATAGCAACTACTATATATAGACCTACAAAAACCCCATTACCACATAACTATCACACCACAAATTATTCTACTTTGTTGTCTGTTTGAACTAAAAATAAAACTTGCCTTTAGGTTTGACTTTCAATTTAATACCAAATGGATTTCAATTATTTATAATTAAAATAGAAAAACCGGATGAAATTTAAAAATAATTATGAATATAAAAAATCTTATAAATAATGGAAACAACATACGATTATCAATTGCAGAACTGCTTAATGCGCTTGCATGGCATAGTAAATCTTCTGGAAATATTTCTAAAAATGGTATTTCTTTTCCGGTGAGTTGATCGATACAAGTGTTCTTTCTTGCACGCTAGAAAATTAAATAGATAGAAAAAAAAAATAAAGAATTTTCTAGTTGTGCTTAACAGATTAATATCACGTTCATGACTTATTTACTTACCACTAGCATATTTTTCAGATCATCTTTAGATAAAATATTTACTTGTGCTGTCTCACGTAGCCATCGTCGTAACCAATGCCCCAACCATACCAATCCACAATCGCACTGTAATGGATTGCCATATAAATCTAATCCACCAATGATACTACGTGTACCGACAGCATCCCATGAACTTGCATTTGGATAAAAACTGTCTGGTGCCAAATTCACAACTTTATTATTGGACAAATCGATTGTTAAATGTGGTATTGATTTTAATGCATAGAATATAGTTGGTGGAAAATCAGTAATTTGTGTATTGTGAATGCGTAAATTAAGTCGATGATTATGTGATAAGCCAATAAATGCATTTGGCATTATAGTTGATAGTTTGCGGCCGGTTATTTCAATTAAATTGAGTTTTGAATGATTTTGTAGTTTTATCAAAATGTTATCATCGAGTATTGCATCGTTTACTTCAATGTACAATGATTTCAGACCCGGTAGCTTAGAAACGACATCACTAAATATTGGCTGAGCATCAAAATGAAAAATTTTCAAATTCCGTAATTTCGAAAATGCTTGTGCATTTGTTATTATAACACCGTCCATATACAATTCTTCTATGCGACGTATTCGCGTGAAATCTTGCAATAAAATTTTCTTTATAGGATTTCGCGATAAATCCAATACACGTAATGATTGCGGTAATCGTTCTACCAGTGCAGTTACATTCACCAATTTGTTTTGTGCTATTTTTAAAACTCTTAAAACTTTTAATCGGTTTAATGGACTGATTTCCTGTAAATAGTTCATGCTTACATCTAATTCGGTTAAATGGTTTGCGGCCGCAATAGATGGCATATTATATAATCCCATCGAACGTAAACTTAATTTTCGTAATCGAACCGTATTTAAAAATACTGATTGAAGATTGGTTGTCACCAATGGATTGTAACTTAAATCTAGCTGTGTTAGATTATTTAAATACGTAAATGTATTGTCTGGTATGACTTCTAATTTATTCTTGGATAAATTTAAATTGTATAAAAATTGAGTGTTTAGAAACATATTTGGTTCCAAGTATTCGATTTGATTGGCAGTAAATTGTATACTTCGCAATGTAAAACCAATATCAGAAAATGCATTTACTGGCCACAATGTTAGTTGATTGTAGGACACATCTAAATATTCAATTCGTGTATTTAAAAATATTTCGCGTGGCAATGATTTTAATTTATTATGCGAAATATTTAGAACTCGCAATTTTCGTAAATTTGAAAATTGATCAGCTTGTAATTGATCAATTTGATTGTGGCTGATATCAAGTTTTTGTAAATTATTCATCCCTTGGAAACTTCGTCGTCTTATCAACGATAAATTATTTTCCGATAGGTCCAGCACCTCCAAATAATCCAAATCGCCAAATGCATGATTATTTAAAAACGAGAAATTATTTCGTCGAAGAAATAACATTCTTAAACTATAGCCCAAATATTTAAAGCCTTGTGTATCAAATAATAAATTGTTTGTTGCATCTATTGAATAAATATATAAAAATGAATTAATTTCACCATCTAACGAAACTAATCGATTATTGCTGATATTCAAACGCAATGGCATTGTTTCATTCGAAACATGTTTGAACATTTTTAAAGTTATATATTCCAAATTGTTAAACATTAAATCTAGGCGTAATAATCCAGGTAGAAAAGTGAATACATTCTCACTAATATTCCGTAATGAATTATATGTTAAATCAATATATGCTAAATATGGTAAATTATGAAAACAATGTCGTTCCAATGATGTTATTCGATTTGATGACAAACTTACAAATTGTAAATTCATTAGACTATCAAATGTATTTGACGAAATTTTTGCAATTGTATTGTATGATAGATCAATTTCAAATAAATTTTTGTGTACCTCTGCAATAAAAATATTTCTTGGCAATATCAGAATTCGATTAAATGATAAATTTATGTAAGTCAATTCTTTAAGCGTTGTCAATGATTCGTCGGATATGACTTTTAAATTATTATTATCCAATCCCAGCCATATCAATTCCGTTAAACATTTAAATTGTTCCATTGGGAAATCATCACGATAAATGCCAAATGACAATTCCAATATTTTCAGTGTTTTCGAAATATTTTCAAATACATTTGGATAAACATAATGAATGTCATTAAAGCTCAAACTAATTTCTTTAATCGAGTCCAGGCCATTAAAAGATCCATAATTTAGGCGTGTAATTTTGTTGTTTCGTAATAGCAATGTTTGTAGTTGACTGCCCCATTCATAAAAGCAATTTTCTTGAATATCTGATATTTTATTATAGCCAACATTTAAGTATGATAAATCGTTGCACGTTTGCAGACTATTAACTGGTAGTGTTGTTAAATTATTTGCGGCCAA
Organism: Catotricha subobsoleta; assembly: GCA_011634745.2. Classification (NCBI taxonomy): domain Eukaryota; kingdom Metazoa; phylum Arthropoda; class Insecta; order Diptera; family Cecidomyiidae; genus Catotricha; species Catotricha subobsoleta. Next base: position 4,636 of record JAABKK020010809.1, read on the forward strand.
TGAAAGTACGCGTAATGTATTTGGAAGAAAATCAATTTCGCTAATTTCATTGGATGTTAAATATAGATAACGAAGACGTTTTAGTTGTTGCATGGCTTTTGGAAATTCTATTAATGAATTATGTTCCAAATCCAAATATTCCAATGTATTTTCCAAACCATTAAAACCACCACTGGCAATATATTCGATTTGATTGAATGCCAATACCATATGTACAGTGCCTAAATTTCTAAATGTGTCCTCTGGTATTGAACGAATAAAGTTTTTATCAAAATTAATTGCTTTAATATGTACACTTCCATTAAATAAATACGATGGAAGCACCTCAATAACATTCAAACTAATATCCAACTTTTCTAAACGTAACTTATTCACAAGTTTTATATCGGATATCTTTGATATTAAATTATCTCGCACCGAAAGTATTTTCAACTCATGCAAATGTTCTAAAACATTTACGGGCAATTCGGTGAACATATTTTTCGATAAATCTATTGTAACTAATAGACGGGGTAAATAGTTTGAACTTATGTGTGATATACGATTATCACTTAAATCAAGCCAAACCAGTTTTCGTAATTTTGAAAATGTTTTTATCGATGATGTCATCATACCGCCAGCAATGCCCCCAGTCATTGCAGAATATTGTGATGTATTTGTACGTTGTTCATCATGTGCAAAATTCATTTCCGATATTGAATTTCCTGTTAAATGTAAACTTCTTAATGAATCAACTAAATTTCCCCAATCGCCATCTAAGCTTTGAATTTGATTTCTGCATTGGAATGGAAATGTCAATAGTTATTATATTATCATTTGTTTTGGATAAGAGGTTTTATATGATGTGTGTTATTGATTATGTTATGTTTTTAGTTTTGTGTAATAATAATTGGATTAATTAGAATATGTTTCTCTATTTTATAATATTTTATAAATATGATACGTTAAATGGATTGAATTCCTTTTTACCTTTGTGCTATTAATCGACTTAGAGTATGGATATTTTTAATCGATTCTAATGGTAGTTCCTCAAATTGGTTACCGGATATATCTAATGATATTAATGAATGGATCATTGAACTGAAAATTAGAAGATAAATAAATATTATTTTCTATATCAACGAAAGTATGATTATTATTTAAATATTATATACAGCTAATAAAGTATGTAATTACTATAAATTATAATAGAGAACTATAATTATATATTTATAATAATTTAGTTGTGACAAAACCATTAATTCGAAATATTTTTGATTATATCCTCACATTATTACCAATTATTATATGAAAAATAAACCTAGTATTTTCCATATCAGAATAATGTTCACTTTAATATTAAGTCTATAGTTTGGTGCATGTTGTAGAGCGAGAACTACTAGTTATAAAATTAGAATTTGTATATAGGGTGTCTCAGATATGAAGTTCACCCCTTAAATATTGTATATTGTAGCAACATTACATAAAAAAAAATTTTTTGTAGTGTGACGATTTTGGATTGATAAGCTTCTTTTAGCTGTTTCGGGATCTAAAAAATTCAATACTGACTCATAAATAACTCAAGAACGAATCAAATCTAACTTAATTAATGTAACTTGGAAAAGTAGAACAAGTGATGACCTTGAGATGAGTTCTTCTTGACCTAAAATGAGAAAGAAAATCTATCCATTCGTTTTCCCTCTAAAGCCCTTTGAAGTGGACCTGTTCATGCTTAAACTCGATTTTTTAATTCTGAATTTCTCGAATATGGGCATCAATCTGACATATTGGCATACCATTCAGTAATCTCGGGGCCAATCTCTTTCAGAATTGCTATATGGTTTCCTTCGCGGATAAAAAGATTTTTAAAATCGACCACAGTTACACGTTACACTAGACATGTTTTTTTTTCCAGTGCCACAATTGAAAAGCCATATGTTGATATGTTAAGCAGTTTAATAATCACCTCTACTAACATTTTTGATTTCCTTCAAAAATATATTATTTTTTCTATAGAAAATTCAATTGGCTACTAGTACAAAATGTCGGCTCAACATTGAACTAAAATCAGGACTCTATTAGACAAAACTTTAAAGAAACTGGATGAAACCAGGAAAGTTCATCCTATTACATTTATTATAGAAAGAGCAAATCAAATAAAAGTCGTCACGGTAGGTAGTAGCTAAATTTCATCCTGGGGTTCGAAATACTGCAATGTGAGAAAAATGCTAGTTATTTTTTTGCTACATTTTTTAGAAGAAGATATATTTTTTTAAGGAAATTAGATTAAAGGAGGGGTTTAAATTTTGGAGAGGAAAAGTCCTGTAATCTTATGAAAAAAAAATTGGACATCGTATCTGATGAGACACCCTATATATTCATTTAACCTGAAGTATTCTACAAGAAATATCTAAAATCAATACCGAGAGTAACAAACTGTTTCTTATATTCTCGAATAATATATTATGTGAGGTAAATTGGTGCAGATAAAAGTATTCTAAACTTCTCCAGTACGCCTTTCGATATTTAATATGTGGAAAATGTTCTAAAGTTTTCCGTAACAAGCGATACGTTAGATGCCACTAAATAGATAGTATTTACTTTTGTGTTAGTTACATAAAAACATTTTCTTAATCTACAAGTTATGTATAAAAATAAAATAGACAGTGCACAATACACATTAGGGTGGATCGATTTTCTCAGAGCCGCTGGTACCATTGTTTTCGGCGTTGCATTTGATCTCCTGATTACCTCAATTTTTTAAAAAAATTATTAACACATTCTTCGAGGTGCTTCATACATGTGTAAAGTAAGAATGAATTTAAAAAAAAAACATAGTGGTAATCAGGAGACCAAATGCAACTCAGAAAACAATTAATTTAACAATATATATAATTATATATATAAATAAATATATATGTATAACTTTATAAAGTAAGTTTTGGTTTTTTCGAAAATTTCTAATTGATACATGGAGAGAAATGTTCTCTCTCCTCGAGGGAAAAATATTATTTGGAGGGGTTATTTTTATGATTTTATAAGACTAGGACACAGCTATTTAAAGGTAGCGAAATCCCAAACAAGAGCTTAAATTTCACAGCTTTATTTCACTACCGTGAAATTTTACATTTTTTGTATGGATTTTGCTACATAGAGTTATGTCTTCTCTTTGGTTCGCTAGTTGTTCACCAGTGACGTCACTGTATATGCTGATACTGTTTCTTGCGCACGTAAAGTGTCCTTACAGCTTACTCATGTATTTGACTTTGAGAGCATACATACATTCATATATACAACTTTGTACCACTGACGTCAAAAAAAAAACAATTGAGAGATTCATTCTTAAAAACATTAGAATTGATAAAGATGCACTAAAATTTAGAGAAATGCGCAGAACAGAACGCATTTTGAACATGCGAATATCCTACCTTGTTAGTTATAGTACCATGACCGTAATGTAACTACATATCGATATCATGATCGGTAGTATTTACCATTCCGAATAGTTTTTTTTTTATGGGTTATATGTTGTTAAGTACTCATAAGGTACAATTATTTGGGTAAATTGTCTCGAATTAATCCCTAATGATGTTAAATTCTACCCATAGTTACGTAGAATCAGAGACGCCGACTACAGTATTGCCCTGAAGTTAGAGCAATACATATAATTAAAGACGTGAAGCTTTTGAAGGTGACAAAAAGAGGCGGCAAAAAAAGAAAGAAATAAAGATATGTTTATTTATTCAAAATATTGCGCTAAGTGTATTCCATTTTAATTTAAATTTATACAAAATTTATAAACTTGCTACTAACAGGACCAGCAACGGCATGTGCAGAGGGATTATTTTCGTGTTTACGACGTTTAAAAATATTTTTAACATTTTTCCCAAAAGCGTTTAACACATTTAGTCTTACTCCAACTATGTTATAAAATTTAAAATATAAATAACATCCTACATATAATTGTCTAAGTTTTTTTGTATGGAGAAATTTGAGTCCCTCTACCGATTCAACCAGAGCACCTACAATTAAGAATAATATCTCATTTTGATCGTGAGGTTGGCGACATCGGGCGAATGTAAAATAGTTTTAAATGAGTGGGCTGGAGAAGTGATTGCTAGAGGGTATAACTTTATATCAAATCAATAGATCATATTCAAATTTATTTCTATAGCATGACACAGCTGTCAAGGGCAGCACTTTCTGTGTGAAAAAAACCTACTCGTCTGAGTTCTGCCGCGAAGGTAGGTTTATAAAGTATAAATTTTGCATAGAAAGTGCTGCTCTTGACAGATGTGTCACGCTATAGAAATAATTTTGAATATGATCTATTGATATATAGTTCATCTATTATGCTGTGACTACGCGAATTTCGTCTTCTTCTGCGCATCGCATCAATCTCCGTAAGTTAGGAAGAGAAAAAACATAGAAAATGATGCGCAGAAGCCGTCATTTTGGTCACGGTAAAATAGATGACCTATACTATGCCTACTAAACTAAACAAGCTGCCAATGTACACGACTTCATTTTTGTAAATGAAAAAAAATATTTTTAGAGGCAATTCTACCAAAAAAAAAAATTGTCAAACCAATACTTGATTTTTTTCGAAATTTTCCAAATTTCTCAAAAGTGAAGTAAAATATTAACAATGTAAGTTCAAACCGGAGGTTTGAGTTAGAAATGTGGATACATTTGGAGGATTAACGCGGAATGTAATGAGAAAATTTTTCAAATTTTAGACAAAATAATAACACAAATTTTGAAATTCTAGCCTTTCGACGATATTTGTTTTCTATCATTTTAATATGATTCAGTTCAGATTAAAAAAAAAAAAAAAATAGGCGGCAACAATTTTTTTCGAGTCTAGAGCCGCTACTGATTGGTAGTAAAACAGTCGTTGTATTAAATTAAATCCTAAAAAAAAAACTATAAACATTCATATCATTCATTAATTGCTCAAATAAAAAAAAATAATAATAATTAAAACCAATTAAGCAATAATGTTTTTGTAATTGCTATAACAATAACAATCTCTTCAACCAAATATATATTAATCATCCAAGTTTCAAACTAATTAATGTATTTATATGAATAATATACAACTTGTAACTAAATCCTATTAACCACAAAAAGAAAAACTATTTTCTCTTAAACATTATCTATCTATAAAACTATATAGTTGTATAGTTATACAACCCGAATAATAAAATAATAATAAAGTCAGTCCGTCCCATAACAATTGTGTTAAAGTCTTTTGCCATTGATGTATTTAGTTAGTTGCCGTTTTCACTTAATAACCTGACCCTTTTCGGCCGTTAAAGCTAAACTGACAACCCCATACAAAAAGCTTTGATAGGATTAACTTCGATTTTTTTTTTTTGTTGGTTCGTTCATTCATGTGTTGTATTTCTATGGCAAAAAAAAACTATACTGACCGACTGTACACCAGAAAAAAAAATAAAAAATAAACGAATACAGAAAGCTTTTCACTTTGCGTACCGATAGATTGTAAAAGTATTGCAAATATATATTTTTAACTGTATTGATAAATTTTTACACTCAAGTTTTTTGATTTATCACACGTTTTTCATTTGATTTACGTGCTTTGAATATCAATCAAAAGATTGCGCATTCAAAATATTACGAACCAATTACAATTCGATGTAAGATAAGTCGCATATTTTTTTTAAATTTTATTTCTAAGGTATCGTAAAACTTTTGACGGTATTGAATTACTACGAAAATGTCTTCTTTTTGCTGTTTTCTTATTGGTAAGTGTATAATACATATAGTAACATAAGGAAATTAGATCTAGGTATCCTAGGTAGTGGTATCTTAATATGGATACAAAAACAAAAGTAGCAAAAATGTAGGTTTTCCGGTATTATATCGTTTCTCAAAAACAATTCAGTTTTCTTTTATATCCAATAAGTGTAGCCATATTACTAAAATAGATGGAATACGTTGAAATACGGATTTCAAGAGATTATTGCTGCATGTCAATGTTGTCAGTAGTCATTGTAAGCTATAAGGTTAATGTAGGTTAATATGTTATAATAGAAAATGAATGTGTAGCTCAATTTAACAAAATAATATGCTCTCCTTATATCTTTGTCTTGTATCTTCTTTTCTTATACATGAAAAATTAATAAACATTAAGTATTAAACATTGTATTGAAATGATTAATTGTTTTTTTCTCCCTGTTTTTCTTTTATTTTTTATTTCTTTTACTTATTTCGTATGTCTATACAAATAGGCGAGCTAAATATTTCTATTGTTAATTTTATTTTGTTTTATCATTATCAACATCATTACAAGCTTATTACAAATACTTGTATGACATTAAATCAATAAAACGAAAACAATTTCTAGGAAAAATTCCACAAATGGGATAAGTAAGTAAGTACAATAAAAAAAAATAAAATAAATAAATAAATAAATAAATAATAAAATATAAATGAAGTACATAAGTACTAACAAGTTGTAAGATAATAATCAACATTCAAATATGATATAGATTTGGTCTTTTAAGTTTTATCTTGATGAAATTTGTATACTTACTTAAAGCATTTCTCGGAAAATATTTGAATTTTGTTGTCAACCAATTTCAGTGATTCTAAACGGAGTCCTTGAAACGTTTCATCGTCAACGCTTTGAAGATAATTTTGTGATATTTCGATGTATTTAATGGTGTTGTGAAGGAATTCTATTGTAAATGGAAAATAAAATATTGTTTTTAATGTAAATATTGCTAGAAACATGGAATTGAATATAAAATATAATAAAATATGGTAATTACGCTATAATAAAATAATGTTCCTATGATTACGGATAAATTAATATTCCTTTATCGTTGTTGAGATTACGGACAATTATTTGAATAGAATATAATATGGACTATTATCAAATTACGTATCTGAGAAATTTTCATTGAGGACAGGATTAGTATACTAAAGGCTTACAATGGTCATAATATTTTCATATTAGAACTTCTGACAAGCCTCTTAAATTAAACCGGTATTTATTGATCACCATTTACGAAATTCTAGTTTCACTATTTTACTATCAGTCTGACTCAATTATTACATTTATTTCTACTAATGATGTTATTATATAATTTTGTCCACAACAATAATAATAATAATAATAATAATAATAATAAAAGAAATATATGGAAAAATGTAAATAAAAACGAATATCTAATACCATAAAATCAAAAATTTATGGAACGAATTACACTCAAATTATTCAATAGAAATAAATTTATTATGGCATTAATATTGTTTTGTGGATAGAATAGAAAAAAAAAATACGTAACATATATAGAAAATGTTATAGAAAATAAAGCACTGCGTGGGAATAAATAATAATGTCGTGTGGTGTGGTGTGTATTTATCAACTAATCCAACCACACTATATAATAATAATATATAAATACAATTCAAATGGTGCTCATTCAATGTTTACAGAGTCCACATGAAATTACAGAATTAGCTAAACATAAAGAAAAAATGTCAATATCGAGTCCCATTAAAATGGTTGTTTGATTGTTAAATGAAATTTATATACACAATATTATATTTTCATCTATCTGAACATAATGTAATAATTCAAAATAAAATTATAGTGAAAAGTGTGTGTTTATTTTGTGGCGCGTTATATAAAATGTATTTAAAGGACAATAAATGTATAATTATTTATGAAAGTTTACCGATATATGGTAAGTATTTGTGTATTTGGTTTTTTTTTTCTTTTTTAAATTTTGATCAAATACAAAAAGAGTTTAAAATAAATATGTTAAATCATATAATTTTATATTACATAGAATAAATAATATTTATTTATTCTCTATAGGAAATACACAAATATTTTCTAACAGACAAAATAGAAATTATTAATTGTAATGTATATTATTATTTTCATCCAGCCTTCGGCCTTAAAAAAATGTGATTCATTGTTTTGTAATGAGTCGGTTAGAAGCGGAACTCTGTAAATATCCATTTTCAGATTTTTATGCACTATATGTGAAACATGTGTGCATCTTAATTATATATAACCTATAGGTTTGATTTTTTTTTGTCGTCTTGATCTCAGAAACGAATGGGCTAATAGAGATATATATTACTTATACTATGTTGTAGAGTGACCGAATCTGATTTTGACCTCAAAAGGTCTGCGGAATTGCCGCAGAACAGCAAAAAAAAGTTCGGCCGAACCGAAACTTTCGAACCGAACTTAAGAAGTTCGACCGAACCGATCCGAACTTTAAAACCGAACAAAACCTGAGAAAAAAACAAGAAAAAAATTTGAAATAAACGAAAAAAAAACAATTAATCATTCAATTTTTACCAAAAAATATATAAAATTAAATACAAATACAAATTATTAAGCATTACAGCACCAATTTAGGTGAAAACTAGAGTTAAGTTTGTATTTATTTTAGAAAAAAAAAATATTTTGTGAGGAAAAATAATAGAAAATGTTCTGCGAAAAATTCGAATTAATTTTAAAAGTTCGGCCGAACCGAACCGAACCGAACCGAACCGAATTACCGAACCGAACTACCGAACCGAACCTGTTCTGCGGCAACTCTAGGTCAAAGGTAAAAAAAAATGATTTTTCGATTTTCTATGGAGTTATTAAATAATAAAATCACTTTTACAATTAACATGTAGTGCATATATTAATATTTTAAAATCCCTTGTAAACGATAAACAAACTGAATTGGAGCCATACCTCCTCTTAGGGGAACATATGAAGTTGGTGAGTACATATTTTTGCGTATTTTTTAAGAACTGTTCAGAAATATTCAGACGGGACACTGCGTTTAATCAGTATTAGCATTACAATAATAAATATGAAGACACGATAATTAATTGATTGAAAAAATCCTATTAGAAAAGAGAAATAAATAATATATATATGGTTAATGATAAAACTATCTTTTCTAGGCATATACATATTTTGCCCCCCAATAAGGCTCAATCACTCACCGAATTTTGAAAATAAAAAAAACCCTACCTCATTACTTTTTAATAAAATTACAGTAAATATTTTAGAGAATTGCCCAACAACTGAAGTATTAAAAAAAAAAAGAAGATTTTTGATTTTTATGAACTAATATCTTATTTGATGGCACATTATAAAATTAATAAATTTTACCAGATCACCACCAACAAGTAAACATTTATTTTCCCTTTCAAATATTACCTAAGCATATTGTTATGCCCATGATAAAATATAACATGTTTATGGAAAGCACTGGGATATATGTTAGCGATTATATATTTATTATGTATAGTGATGTTAGATATAGTCTTATAGCTAGGAGGAAAACACTTTAAAAACACTCGAAAATATCACTTTAACTTTCATACTTTTAAGACGTTAACATCATAATTTCCATCATCATCATCAACAGCCACAATAAACTTGCAGATAATATATAAAAGCTTAATTCTTTATCATACATTAAAACCGTGCATAATGATAATTTATAACCCAAAAATGTTATATTGTGTTGCGGTTACATAAATATATTTCATGTATCATGTAAATGAAGGCACTACTGTTAAGTGGCTTAGTAGTATCCACCTCTCCGCCCAACAATGAAAACAAGAATTTACTTCATCGTTCCTTATACATACAAGGTGATTTTGAAACATTCAAACGCACACACACACACACACTTAGAAATAGGTATACACAAAACCATCCATGACATAGGTATCATATAAGAAACTTTCGGCATAAACTCTAATCTAACTTTCGGTTTGTGCGGATAATTTATTATTTACAAAATTTTAATTGCATAAAACTTACCAGGAAATTTGTATAGCGAAACCTCATGGCAACTAATTTCCAACAAATATGTTTCATTTGGCAAGTTGGTACACTGACACAAAGAATTTAAAGGACATGGATTGCTGTTGGAATGTAATAAAGCATTGTGTTGCCAAGTTGTACTATCAACTCCATTGTCACACGATAACCATAGCCATATGAACATAATTATGATTATTAATTTTGCTGCTGAATTTATCATTCTGTTATTCTGAAAAATAATAAAAATAAAATACATATTATGTTAGCATTCATTGTATTTGGTGGTTCAAGTTTCAATTGTGATTGGCCTGGGTTAAAATAATAATTTTCTTTTTTTGTTGGAAAGAGAGTATACGTATGAATAATTAATCGGTCACATAAGCAATTCATATTATAATTTCTAGAATTCAATAAAACAGACCAGTACGGACTATACGCCTGAAATACTAATTTTTATGTACTTTATTTTATTTATTAAATTACTTTTATCAATTGTAGCTTATGATATTGATATTCTATTCATATTACATTATTATACTATATTCAAATTATAAAGTCGAAAATATTTATTTAAGGGGGAGATACTTGTACATATTAGTAATAATTTTTGGTTTCTACAATTTATTACGTCCACCTACTATAAAATATTTTACTGCCACCTGAAAACTAATTTTCTAGATATTTCCATAAAATTTTAGATCCATTTGAAAAATTAGATAATATACCAAAATTTTTAGTATTTTCATCAGAAATTTACATGAACTCAACGATTCTATGCAATCCATCATTATTAAAAGATCGCGATAGACAATTTTTCAATATGTGATCCATTTTCAGTTGAATTTTATCAATCACAATTAGACGAATGAATAATATTCCATTTAATTTAATTAAGTAATATTTACATTGTTCCTGTCCAGTGTCGACTAAGTTTTGTTAATGTGATAATTCAAGTCATATTGATGTGTGATTAATAGATTCTAAAATATAGAATCATATTTATTGGAGCTCTATTACCGAAATATTTAAAAACAAATTTCGCGTTAAAAACAATTTAAAATATTGCAATGCTCTTGAACCAATGTTGCGTGAGTTCATAATAAAAATACTATTTAAAACCTATAAATCTTAAAAACTAACTTAAAAAATCCCACAGGTGAGATTTGTCTGAACATTGCCTGGTTATTATTAGCATATAATTTTATTTATTCACACGATATATTTGGCACCGTTTCAATTGCATTTTAATGTGTTTATAAACTTTTCATATAAGATGCGATTTCAATTATTATACCGAATTAAATTATATTTTCTCTAAATATTAACATAAGCGAATAATATATTGTACAACGTTTACACAAATAAATTAATAACAAACAGAACATCTAACTATAGTATTTAACTCCTAGTACAGACCTGCATTGTATGGAGGAAACGCGTACGACAACATATATATAATGAGAAATATAAATATGTAAATTATATACCGGTCATAACACCCTAGAGATTCTCATAAATATATTTTGCATTGATACCATACATATAGCACAAAAATATTGCGATAGTGTTCAAAAAAAAAAAAAAAGAAATAAAAAAATAGAAATAAATGTCTATATGGTAAACATTAAACAATATATCACCCCTCAAGTTCATTTATAATGCAAAAAAAAAAAAAAGAAACCATCACGGAAAATTAAATTTATGGTTTTGTTTTAGTACAAATATTGCGCGCAAAGTCTTGTCTACTATCCTATCTAGTCTAGAATTAAGTATACTATACTATACTATATATATTCGTACTTTTCTATACATCAGCCACAAATGTAGAGACATATTACAACCATATTTCTGTGATACATATAGTGTGGCATGCATTATTCAAATATTGTTGTAAATGAATGTATTATATAAGTAAAGTGTATGCTGTTTTCTAATACCAGAAATACAAGCTTGAGATACAGGTGTACAGGTGAATTTTTAGATATTTTATAATGCACGATTTATGGTATCTGGCTGAATATCTACGATGAGAGGAAAGAGTTAATTACTGAAAATGAAAATTGCTAAATTGCAACACGGCAACATTTGCGTGAAAAAAGTACTCACCGAATGGAAATATAAAATAAAAATGTTGCAACTGTGCTAAAAACAAAACAAAAAAAAATGGAAAAAAAACGAAATACCCTCTATATCTAGATAGAAATAGAGTGTTCTACAAATGAACAACAACATTTGTACATGATGAGGAATAAAATGATTATTTGAAGTGTTCTCATATATATAAATCTTATATTATATATAAATTATATATATATTATATGTATATATAACTAGTTCACTTATAAATGGTAATCTATCACAACAATACCACATAACATGAACATTTTCACGATTTATGTATGAATAGAAATTGATACTATGCCAGTATATTTGTAATAAATGCTATACTGTCAATTTTATAAATCGCTATAAAGCAATTTGACTTTTATTGATCTTTCATTTATTGTTATGTAAAAATGTTCCAATAAAATATATAAAACAAAATTGCATATCTTCTTTTTCTCTCGCATCTCAATTTTCTTTTACGCTATTTTCTTTCATATCTGTTTACTTGGCATCCGTATTGTCTTCATGTCCCGCTGTGTATACCTTTGCATTTTTGTTTTATACTTACGAACAACACGTGTCACTTTTGTTGTGCGAGTTGTAAATTGTGATTGTGGCAAGGTGGAATGCGGATATATTTATGTATAACAAATATAAAAAGGACATACAATTCGGATTCATACCTCGCAAATTCAATGAAATATTTTGCTGATTATGTTTTGTTTGGTCGTCATGAATATAAATGCGACAGTTCCCATAATAATCTGTGTGTGCTTTGTGTTTGTAATTTTATATTTCCCATCAAAAATGTTTTCTTTTTTTTCGTTTTTTTTTTTCACGAATATTGTTGTGTGTTTTTGACGATAAAGCGTTTTTTTTTCAGTGAATTTATTTCCACAAAGTTAGGTACATATATAAGAATATCTAAAATTACATAGGAAAGATGTTTTCCATTAGAGGATAAACGAAACTGTATACATCAAATGCACTCAACACAAATAATTGTGTAAATTTTATATAATTTACATTACGTAATTTACTTTAAGAAACATTTAATCATCTATAATATAAAGACGCTATTTAATGAGGAGTCATTCAATGATAAACTCATTATTTTAAATTTCCGTATGCATCAATAGAATTGACAAAAAAAAAAGAAGTGACTGTAGAATATATTTTTTGTCAGCTTTGCGGCATAATTTGTAAATTTATATTTCAACAATTTAATAAATTCAACTTATTACGCCTCTTGTCATGCATATTTTCTTTCATTTTTATTTTATTATATTTTATGTTTCGGTTCATCTGAAAGAAAATATTTATACAAGTTGGCGTTGAAAAATTGACCTAACAAATTTTAAATCAAATGGCTGAACAGAACATATTATTATCCTTATCCACATTATATACCTTTGGCAACAGGAGAAGAGCTCTTAACTTTGCGCAGAGCCAGCATAATATATAATACTTATTCCGTGTTATATTCGGTTTTTCTGGTAAAATTGTCTGTTTCATATTATAAAAAAAAAAAAAAAGAAAAAAAGAACCGAAATAAAAAAGAAAATATATTTCTGAAAAATATATAGGCAGAGATAATGGGGTTGATATCGTGTAACGTATGTGGTTTGTGTCCTTTTTACATATTTTGTTGAATAAAATATTTGCACATTTGTTATGATGATGGTCCCGGTGCAAATAATTCATATTTATATTTAAATTGTTTTTTTTTTCCTCTCACATTTTTATTATACAGATCAAGGTTATATCATTTCAGGGATTGAATGGGGTGTTTGGTATTTCACCTAATCTCTCACATATGCCAGATTTGAAATTTATGAAAATTATTATTATTTTGATTACCGCAAAAAATAATAATAATAATAATAATAATAATAATCATTTTACATATCAGAACATTTAATCTTATCTTATATCATCGATTTTCCACCTACCAAATGGGTAGAAATGCTATTTTTGGGAGTTTTGTTTGTTTTTCTATTTTCAATTTATTTTGGTTTTAAATTTAGTAAAATATAAATATTTTCTTTTGAAATGGTTTTATGTATTTGTTTGCATAAATATTTTTATTTATGGAAATTTAGTTTTTTTGAAATTGTTTCGTCAAAAATCAAAATCTATATTTGTAATATATTGTCTACAATGAAAATGCTCGAAATGTCTGATAGTTTTCTATAAATCAAACTTATATATTTCACATAGAAAATTTATATGAGAATCACAATTTAACAAAATCAATATATAAGGTAAATAGTTGGATTTTAGTTTTATGGAAATAATCAGACATTTATAGACATTTACAATACGACAGGTAGAATTATTACTAGGATATAGTTTTTAAGTTTATTATTCAAAATAAATCGAATGGATTTATCCATATATTTTTATATGTATTATGTATGTGTAATTGTGGTCAATTATTTTACTCAACAGCTCTTAAAAGGTTTTCATATATAAAAGATATAAGAAAATATAAAATTTAAAATATTTAAATATTATATCAAGCAACTGTACAGTGTACATGCTTACCAACTAACCATAACCAACATACATAATAATAAAATGTGACTTTATCATATATTCAATTTAAATGTAAAAGTTACATAAGTGTTATTACCAGTTTTTGTAATAAACTTTCCGCATATAATATGATAATATTATAATGTTGGTGTGAGGATCTGTATGTGTGTCTAAGTATATATGTGACGTATACGTATATTATCACTACTAAAAGCTCAAAATATTATATTAAATCCTATGGGAACAATTAAATTTCATAGTCTTCTGTACCCGCACACCTTGTTACTATCACACATTTCTACAATATAGAAAATATTGCAGAGGTAATGCTTACAAGAGATACATAGGTACTTACAACTCATGCACAAAACCATGCTGCCAATTATCTTTTCTGAGCTTTATGAGCCACTATACGACGATACACGTACCGATTTTACATAAAACTTTTGCGTGCACATGATTGTTGAAGATTATGATTTACGGTGACGGTTTGTAGAGTTAAAGTGTATATAATAATGTAACGGTACTAGAAAGCATTTGAACTCAATTCAAAAGAAGAGAAGCAGGTTTACTAACCAATTAATGGTAAACGTCTATATATATATATATTTTATATTTTTCATGTTTTTTAATATAGTGGTTGAAGCTTTTCATCAAATTTACAGACTTTTCTAAAAATTCATTTGAAATGAAAACGTAAAAATATATAAAATACATATTTAAAATTTTATCGGTTATAAATTACATGCGCATATAAGCAAAGGAATTTTTTTAATGAGTGTTCAGTTGAGAGCTGAATCTAAATGACAAGTTGAAATTATATTTTCTTTTTGTTTCTGAGAATTTTAATAAAATTCATGTGTAACATTTTAATTTTCAGAAATGGTAATCATATAGTTTGCATACGAATACAAATAGATCATATAATGGTTTTTTCTTAACTCATTTTTCCTTTAAAAATGTCAACAAAACATTCGAAAATTAAAAATATCAGTTCCTGAAAAATCATTGAATAAATCTCGCAATAATTTAATGAATAAAATAAATTGAATATGATTACAACTGTTTTTACGTTTGTAATTTTTAATCTACAAAAACGTACAGCACAAAAAAATTTGTGACAACTCAATAAATTTCAAAATATATACATATTTAACGTTACGAAAGCATCGTCAAAAATGTGTGTGTGTATTTTTTTCATTTTTCTTAAAATAGGCCCTGGTTTAACTTTAATAACTAATAATATCAGTCTATTCAAGAATTTTGTCTATTATGTAACACTATTTTCCCGGTGATTTCAATTGAAAATTTAGAATTATAACGCTATATCGACCCTTATATAGATACCAAACTTCTAAATTTAGGATATACGTAAATCCTGACATTTTAAGGTAAAAATATAATAAATATCTTTTGACTTGGAGAATATTTTTGCACAACATTATCCGCACTTTAGCATTTCTTTTTCACATTTCATTTATTTGTGATCATATTTATATATATCAAACAAAGACATTTATGTAGATAGTCTTTGATATATTTCAATATGAACCTTTTTTTAGTTCATTCAAATGTTTATTTTTAATAAACAATTATTGGTATATTTGTAGATGTTCTCAGACCGAATAATCTACCGTTCTATATATTTACTTGTCTACCATAACGAAATATCTAAATAAAGTAGATTTTACTCGTCTTGCTACCGAATTCATCAGAGCATAAAATAATATATTTTTTTCATCTATTTATTTATTTGAATATGTACCAATGTGTTCCACCTTCAATTCATAATTCGTCAGAGAAATGCCTTCTTATGTTTTTCTTCTTTTTTATTTTAATTTAAATTTTTATTTTAGAGTATCGCAAAAAAGAGGAATATATAAAAAAAAAAAAAAAAACTCTAGAAATAAATGTGGTTTAACAAATGTGAAAGGCTGACTGGGTGAATTTGTTAGATATTCGTTATTATTCACAGCACTAACAAAAATAGAAATTATGAATAATGATTAAATTCCCCGTTATAGATATGATTCGACATCAAGAATCAATACTCGCTAAGTACAAAAAGAATAAATTATATTTTTCGAAAAAAGGTTTAGAGTTTTGATACAGATAAATGATAAATGGGAACATTTTGAGGAATTTCTCTAAATTTTCAATAACAATATCACTGTTTGCAATTTCTATTAAAAGTATTGATATTATAATAAGTACATACTTACTAATTAAATTGAAGTACTTTTAAAGAAATTAATGACTTCAAAAAGCATGGGTTATTTCTATTTGCATCAATATATATTATATCGTCAATAATTGATCGATCAATTTTTTGACTTACTTTACTTCTAACTTTTCTTTTTTCTGCCTATTTTCTAACGTCCATATTCCTTTCTTATTTTTAATCACATAAAATATAAAAGTGAACAAATGCACTGCCGTGTACACAAAAAAAAATGGAAATAATTAGGCGATGCCCTTCTAGTATGTTATATTAAAAGTGCATAAAAGAACCAAATAAAAATAAAAATAAATACTTGTACTCCTGCTTTTTATTTTCAGTGCTGTACTACTAGAAAATGGATACTGAAGTAATTTCTTCAAGTATAAATACCGATTTTCATTTTCATAAATCGCTCCTATACTCTTTTCAAAGTACAAGTACCAGGTACTTATCCAGCCCTGATTGCATGAGAACAACACAAGCGATGTCAGTTTTTTGCATTTAAAAAAAAAAAAAAAAAAATTGTAATTAGCGAGTTGTTATTTTTAACGAATTCTACCTCATAAATATAAAGATTAAAAACGGTGAATAAAAAAATATATGCACTAATATTCTAAAAACTGAAAAAGGAAAAAATACAAACAAATAATCGAAATAATACATAAATAAATAAGACGATTGATATTTGCTGGCTTGCTGTTTTTTCAAAAATTGAAACAAAAAGTATTTAAAAAACGTTATCCACTAAAATTTTTAATGTATGAAGTTGTTTTAAAATCGAGTTTAAATATAGTTGGAGTTGGATTTACCCTGTACTCATATTTTTAAATCAATATTCAATAATTTTATTGTCAAAAACACAATAATTCAATGTTATTAAAAACTATATCGACATGATGATTGTCAGATTACAAGAATACAAGCAAACAATAAAATAAATAAATAATCTCTTTCTCGGAATAATTTTTAAATTACAGATAATATTAATTCACGTCAATTTATTGTTGGAAATTTTTTCCAATCAAATACATATTTTGTACGCCATAAAAATTATGAAGAAAATATTTCCCATTTAGATTCGATTAAGTCACCCAAAACCCCAGAAGGAGGTGTATTAGCACTTCTTTAATATCACCATTCGATTAAAATGACCACGATGACCACGTGAACATAAAAAGTGTTAATTTTAATTTTGCTTTTTCTCAGGATTGATTGAACGGATTTTGAGGATTGACCCTCCGTTGAACGCAGAATTAAGTTGATATATTAAGGTTGTGATTAACCAAAAAGCACCATTGATCATAACGAAAACCTAAATATATTCACAACATTTCCATTCTGCGTCCCACAATCATCAAAATTTATACACGTAATCCGGAGAAAAAGCAAAATGAAAAGTAAGAAACTCTGTATTTAAACTAAATCCAAAAAAATATTACTTTATTCATATTTATACGCGTCTGTAAATTATTCAAATATTTCAAATTCTGAAATTCATATTACTCGTATATTAATTGAATATGTATTAGGTATTCGAATAAATTCCTAAACGTAAATTCGAATAATTCTAGCCTTAATTTGCGCTGAATAAAGAGCTATCGATTAAATGCTCAATCATACTGATTTCCAATTTCAATATTGACTCTAGTGCATAATAGAAATGGAAATAGATTCAAATGACTACATATCAAAC
>JAABKK020010820.1:0-22998 GCA_011634745.2 Catotricha subobsoleta
AGGTCAGCTTCATATAAAAAAAATGTTGAGATATCGGTCTCCACATTTTTTTTATATGAAGCTGACCTCCAGAAACTTTGCGACAAATTTCGCCGGGATTTGCTCTATAGTGATTGTAGTATATCGCATGTATGAAACAATAGGAAGAGTGTCGTATACGATAAAAAGCGTTTGAGTTTGTGAATTGGGTCCCAGAAGTGACAAAAAGTCTCCATGTCACATTTTTAAACTGTCGGCAACCCTTTTCTCGTAATAGCAAAGAACCAACCCCCAGAGATAGTGTTGCCTGAACGTGTGACTTGGAGCGCTTTTTGGTTACGAAATTGTTATTTCGCAATTTTGTGCACTACCATTGTCCCAACTATGTTTATTAGACTATAATCACATTTAAAACAAAATTAATTAAGTAGCAACTTTTTCATTTTTCATTGCCATTTAATTTTGACTCTTGGATATTTCAACTAGTTGTCTGGAGATGGAGATGATAATTCTATGAATTTGAGATGTTCCTATATAGATTTGAAATATCTTTGCATCTCTCATTAATTTTTCTACTGGATATTCTGTATTATAAGCATTGCCACCAAATATGTGTACAGCATCGGAAGCAGAGGTGCGCATGCTTTGGATTTCTGGGGGGAGTAAATTTTGTAAAAAACTTAACTTCCCAAATTAATGTGAGAGCTAAAAGTCTTCAAACTTCAAATATACCGCGAATAAAACCGCGCTGTATGCAAATCGTTATTAAGTGTAAAAAGATACTATTCCGCAGAAAAAACCGCGCTATATGCAAATCGTTATTTTGAAAAGTAAAAGATACTATTTTCTAGAAATTCTTCATCGTACATTTATATTATATATATGAGATTATCTTGAAATAATTATAAACAAGCTACCAATAGATTGGTACACGACTTCATTTTTGAAAAAAAAAAATCAAGTATTGATATATTATTATTAATATTATTAATTTTTTTTTTATATTTTCAAAAAATATGAACAAAATCATTCGATTCACTTTTCGACTGCTATTTAGTTGTCGAACGATACAACGAACAATGTTCGAATTAAGAATATTTCTCTCCAAACGAATCTCCACACCAGGCATAATTCCTTCGAATGTTCGATTTGTTGTACTCTACATCGAAAAGAATAATTCCTATCCTGTACTGTCGGTATGAAATACAAAAATGAACCAAGAAAATGTGAAGCAATTAGACCGTCAATAGGGTCGTCTTATGATTATTTTTTATTTTTTTATAAAAAATAACAATGTTTACTGACTATAAATATCACAATAAAATAAATTCTTAAGTCTCTATATGTTTCTTGCAATAAATAAAATAAGATTTTCCGATATTTCAATTTTGCGCCACTTTTAACGCACTTCATGTTTAATTCGTCGGTTTTCGAGTATATTAAAAAATTATATCATTTCAGTAGCTATGGTGTACCATACGTATAATAATTCAATTTGTAATTAATATTCCTGCGGATAGCGCAAATAAATGCAAATGAATGTTATAAATAGTTAACTTAACCTCACAATGTGTACTGCATTGTAGTTTTTTTTGTTTTTAAAATTGAAATTTGAACGACAAGGCATTTTTTAAACGAAAATTTTTATTAATAATATATCATTTATTTTGCGTGAATTAATTTATTCTATAAAAAAAATTAAATAAAAAAATTTCATAAGACGACCCTAACGCTAGTTTACAAATTTAGTATATATTTTAGTACAAGAAATGAACACAACTTATTTTTAGCGTATTTTAGGCAAAATTGGTTATTTTTAAATAAATGCGCATAGTAAAATAAAAGTTAGAAATGGAAAATTTTCCAAAATTTAACGTAGAAAACTTGCACGGAAATATTTCCATTGGAAAATTTTCACACTACGAACACTGTCCTTGCAATGTTATACAAAGATTATATATAATTTTTTTTTCGATACTTTATTTTACTTTACTTTAGGTGTCTGATGATGTATGTATACAAAAGTATTCCTTCGAAGATAAAAAAAACGTGTTCCAAAGTTGACCTTAATTTTTGCCTACATTATAATGCATACTTTAAGATATTCTTTCGTCGAAAATGTACAGTCGCGTATAACAAAACGTTTTTATTAAATTTCAATTATATCTTATTATTGTAATGGAAACATAATTATACTGATAAAACGCTTTATAATTATCATTTAGTATTTGGTGTAATTAAAGATACACAATACTATGTTTATTATATGCTTGAATTTAATATTAGTGTGTTTGAACAATAATGACAAAATTATATTATTTATATGTTACTTTTGATAAAGGTGCGTGACATTTATATTTCATGTTAATAATAAATGTACAAGTACAATTGTACATATATCATATATATTCATTTGCATATAATTAATTGACGTATCTATCTATTCTATAAAATGTATATTTTTCAAAAAAATACATGTTTGTAAATGTTTAATAGTTATGAAGAAACGCCCGAAAATATATTAGATTTAATAATACAAATATGAATATTATGTTTGAATTATTATCATCAATAACAATCTCTAGATACCTTAACTTAATATTTAAAATTTATTATATTTTAGAGGGAAAAAAAACATATTTATGACGAAACAAACTCAAAAGTTCTGTTTTAAGTAATAATAATTAGACCAAAATAATAATTATTAATAGAGGAAAGAAAATAACACCGTCAGCTTATCTACACTTTAATTTAGACATTTCAATTAAAGTGGAATACTTCAAATATGATTTTAAATAATATAATGATGGGGTTGCGCGAACGCATATACCCCAGCTACCAAAAATTGCACGAACGAAAAATCCTGAATTATAGGATTTCACGAGAATCAGCTCATTCCCAATAGTGCAATGGAAGACCGAAACTCGGAGGAATTGCCTTTATGATCACAATATCCTCTTCGCCAAGTAAGTATGAAGCAATTATTGACTAAATTAAACATACTTTATAAATATTGTATTGCTATAGTGAGTTATAGCGATGGGTATAAAATTAATCATAAGGTTTTCATAAAAATTACTCTAAATTTACGAAATTTATAATTTTTATTTATTTGGCCATAAAAATGTTACACCTATTGGTGCAAAATTTTGTACACTGCAATGGTTAAAGCTTTCAATGTTGCCTAGTGAATGTGCGCCACTGTGATAATGCATGTAAAATGGAACTCTCTTCTGCAGATGCTTATTGATGATGAGTGTCAACAAATATTATATAATATTACACAGAAAGAGATGCAAGAGTATTGATGAATATCATTTTTACGGCGTAATTTTATAACATTTTATTTTAAAAATAAATCATCACTGATATTGGGTATGATAATTTTTTTATTAATCTTCATTATCATGATAAATTAATTACATATACCTAATTAATACAAAGTAATATTATATAATTTTCAATATCAATTTGTTTTGATGGCAAGAAATAGATCTAAATCAAGTACAAACATTACATTATTATAATTTATTAATAAACTATAAAGGTCCTTGAGACAGATAATAGATTAATTTTATTTATTAGTCATTTGGACATTACCAAGAGTGCGGTCTTGAAATTCTGTAATTTATTTACATAGTCTTTTATAAAAAATGATATTGAAATATTTGTTAAATCAAACTTATATGTATGGGTAGTTGTGGTTTTTAATAAAATATCTTAAGTTTATAGACATGGACGTTGCATAAGAAGTATAACTTATATGTAAAAAGGGAAAGATAATAAAGTTTTATCTATATAATATTCTAGATATTATTAAGTGGTGAAACCACTTTATGGGAATGCTCTACTGTATCTATCCGTCAGTGCGATAACTTTAGACAGAGTCCACTTTTGAAACTTTTGTTGCCGGATATATATAGTATGGTCAAGTTCGAAGATGGATGTGGTTGATTACACCCACACAGAGTACTGATTATCAAAGTAGGCTGGTTGTGCTTAAATTATCAAAGTAGGCTAGTTGTTTTTAAATTATCAAAATAGGCTCATTTAATTTTTAATCTTTTCAAACATCTTTATCGAAGTTTCAATGATATTATTATTTTGGATATCTACGATGAAAGACTAGCTCCGATTACTGCCGCGTTTAATTAATTGAATATAACATGCAAAATATTATTACTAAATAATGTGTTTGAGATACAGGATATTCTCCACATTCTCCACATTCTTGATCTTGACACACTATAGAACTATAGAAATAATTAAAAAAAAAGTTTTAAACTGTTGTTGAATTAAATGATAAAGAATTTACTTGTTTATAATTAGTATAAGAATAGAATTTAACTAGTTTGTTAAATTCAGTAATTTATGTCTTACAAACTAGTATATTCAGCAAATAAAGTAATTCTATGCCTAACAACGCCAACAATAACAATGATATACAAACATTATTATTATGTTTTTGATATATTTAATTATTGCATGAAACTTTTATTGGCTTTAGACCAGTTTTCAAAAATGTTATTTACATCTATCACAAAATATTTATTAGAATAACATTTTGATTCCTTTTAAAATGCAGTTTATGTGTTTTTTCTTCTTTTTTTTCTTTCTTGTTTTGATTTTTAATGTTGTATGACATGATCCAATATTATAAATTGAATATTGAATATATTCAATTACCTGTTCCGTTAATGCCTAAAATTCAATTACATTATTTTTGTTTCTTGTCAGTTCATAATCAAATAAAATTAGTTGTACGTTTCAAATCAATATTTTTATTTAAAAATATAATATGTATTGACGACATCTTGGGACGTTTGTTATAAGAAATATATTGTTTTAATTTTATAGCATTCCCGTTGCACTTTTGGTAAAAATCAAATGCAGTCACGCCGCGTCAGTTTTACATATAAAATACCCATTTGGAATTTCAATTATTTGGGTCTTATGTTGTAAAAATGTATCCCTTAAAATCTGTTAAAGAATGCTAAATGAGTACATAAATAAGAGGATTAAACATTAAATAACACTGAACCAATGATCAAGTATTTTTTTTATTCAATTTATTTTAATCGATCATTCATAAAACAATAATTAAAGGTTAGTTAAATTACAAATGTTAATTTAAAATGCGATTATATAAATTATTAAATACATTTAAAAACTTTACAATTATTTATAATAAAATTAAATCTAATGAACCGATATACACAATATGAATATTCGATATGGACGGGAGTTTAATATTACATGCATTCGATTCATACTTCACACACAATTAAGTAAAGTTAGTAATTTTGAATTGTTCTTTTGACTTATATTTTAACTAGTTTTTCTTCAAATGAAAAAAAAAAAAAAATATGACCACACACTTTTTACATACAATTTTTTTCTTTATACAATTAAAACATTTTAAAATTGAAGAAAATTTAATTATCATTCTTAATATTTTTTGAAAACGATTTAAATGTATCTTCAATTGGTGCAAAAACGGCAATAAGTACCAAAGTTACCACAAATAATATCACAATGACTAAGTAAACGGTTAAAATAATTTTTCGTAGGCCAGAGTACTGTAATTGAAAAATAAAAATAATATATTAGTAAATTAAGTATTAAATTTAGTGAATTATGTTAAAATAAATATTTTCTTCACTTTAACTTTAAATTTTTAACATCCAATAGTTTAAAATCATAATTTAATTTAGGATTTCCATGTTTCGAAAAGATAAAAGAGAATTGAAAACAAACTTTAAGAAAAGAACTTTTACAGCAGTTTTAAATTATATGGGGATATTGGGATTTTGATCTGGGATTTTTTTAACTGTTTGTCCAAGGTAACCGTTTTGAAGATTTTTTTAAAAAATTCTTAACACGTAGTCTGCAGATCTTGAAAATTTTGAAATTACAATCAATGATTGAAAAGAACGACTTTTTTACGATCATTTTTGGAAAAAACGATGTGTATGATATAGACAGCCTGTTTAATAAATATGTTTCCATTTTGTTTAATTTGAAGTTAAAGAGAAGATTTGTAGCATAAAATAATGATAATATACTTCAAAAAAAAAAGTTTTTTTTTTTAATATATAAATTACCGGTGCATCCAGTTTTCGTTCCTTAATACTTCCTCTTGCTGGTGACATATCAGCCATTGGGAATGTGTTTACACGTTGTACATTGCTTCGATCACTTGCACATCCAGAAATCTGTATCCATAAAAATATCTAATAATAATAAATAATATTTTGGATAGATAGTGTTCTAATGATTTAATGATATTAGTATTGGAAAATGAAAATAAACATTATTTAGATCGAAGTCAAATCACCAATAGAGACTTTTATACAATCAAATAATAAGAGAAAAGTTAACACCTTAAAATTTCTTTTTTATTTATAATATTTAAAAAAATGCAGTCTTCACTTTGAATTAGATTTGAATTTGTGATCGACAATAAATTATAACAACAAAACATTAAACAGATCAACATACAATTTTGATATTTTGATAACTAAATAAAGTGGTATTAAACTATAAATAGCTAAATGGGTAGAAATAGCTAAGGAAACAATAATAGCGTTTGATTTGGATTCTTAAAATATCCGAAAATTATTGAGGGAGTAAAATCTATGTGGAATTATTAATTCAACCGCGTATTTAGAAAGTATTAATTTTTGAAATAATGATAATTTAGAGCAATATGAGATAAATGGTGTTAACCATTAACAATTGCAAACTCACCGATAACAACAGATGCATAAGTACATGGAACGCTACAAATGCTACTAATATCCAATCAAACCAACTTGGAAGTTCAGCTTTTGCTAATTTTACGGCAAAGAAGATGGTAACAACTGAAAAAAATATATAAATGAAATTACAAATTCTATTCATTAATAATTAACTAATAAATTTTAAAATGTATGTTCAGCATCTTACTTGCACAAATATGAGCAATATTTCCACCTAACCAATGTATCCAATTAAATATTGGTCGATTACTTGAATTTGGAGCCGGTCGGAATAACGCACCAATCGGTTGTAGAAAACAAACAATAGTTGTTATTGATCCTAATATAGCATGCGGATTTTGTTCAGCTGACCATCCACCGATTTCAATGAATATCAAACAAGATGCAGCCATTGTTAGTAACCATGTTATAACCATAAAAGTTCTATGCCACTGCAGAAAAAAAAATTATGATTAATAGCTTCGTTTTTTATTTATATTAATAACATTTAAGCTTACAGCAAACCATTGATCTTTACCACATAGCTGACTTCCCACCCATGTTTGTTTAAAGTATCTGTAATTTTATTAAAAATAATGAAATATAGTAATAATTGAAAATATTTAAAAAATATAACTACAATTTTGGATAGAAATTTATGATTACCTTGCCAATAATATTCCAATCGATGCGGTACCAATCCATGCAGTTATCATAAATGCTGCATGCAATCTTACAAATAATTTAGAATTTCCACCAACTACAGATACTTCTGACAAAAAGCTTGGAGTTGCTGATGCTAATTTACCGATGTCGTGATAGCCAACGCTGTTTTCTGCAAATTTAAAATTATATTAAATTTGTTTTGTATATCATGATTGAACGAATTCGTAACGAATAATTTTCAATTTTTTAATAAGTTATATAAAATATAGTAAAAAAAAAACCTTTAAGACTTGATCCAGATGCAACCAAAAGATTATATTTATCATTAATTAAATCAAAATTATGGCCAAGAACTGTAGTACGTGCTTCCCTTTGAATTCGGCAATAAATCACGCCATCGACGTATGAACCATCAAGAAGACGAACTATATTTTGTGGCTATAAAAAAAAAATTAAATCATTTTTCATAAATAATATTTCATTAATATTTATTCAAAAATATAATCAAATAATATACGTACAACTCCATCTCGAGTAATACCTAAGTTTGGTCTAGGTATTGTCCACGACGCGTAGGCACGAACTGAACCAGACTCTGGAACACACTCCATTACTGAATCAAGTCCCATTTTATCATCATTACTTAAAGCCACGGCTACATAAGCAGGATTATCTAAATAAATAAAATGATAATACAATGTTTGAATAATTAATTATACTCAAATAAATCGATGATAATCTTAAAGAAAATAGTAATAACTTACTGTGACCAGATTTTAATTCAAACTCATATCGTTCACCACGAACTATTACTGTTGTTATGGTTCTACAAGACTGTGTATTAACACAACCATCTGGAAAACCGAAACAGGTTTTTATCACGCCACATCCTTCATAAATAGGATCGGTCTGTACATTCTGTAATGGAAATAAGTATCATTATAAAAAATACTGTTTTCTTTTTATTTTTTATTTTTTTTTATTACCGGTCGCTCGGTGTCTGGAACATAAAGTGGAACAGTGGGTAACACTGGACGTCTTGTGGTTGATATTCCATATGTTGGAGCTATCTGTGCACCACGTTGCACAATATTTATTTGTGTCGATTGAAGACCAACCCAAAATTTCTCATATTGTTGTGCAACTGTTGCACTAAAAATTTCGTAAAATGTTTAGTTAGCTCATTCCGAAAATTTAATATACTATTAATTTTTTCATTTATACTTACTTAAAAACCACTTCACCCAAAAAATCAGATGGAGCTTGCCATTGTAAACCTAATCCAGTTTTTGGTGATGGTGATGTGTGTGTAGCTGTATTTTCGATACCACCACAATTAATAAGTTTCACTAAACCGTCTACTGAAGGCGCAAATCTTCCAACCTGAAATTAAATATTAATGAGTCAATGTGATTGCTATGCGGCATTGTCATATCATCACCATGCTTATAAAATAAAAAAAAAACACATTTACCACTTGATATGGAGGAGAAATACTTCTTGCTTGTATCATAAAACCGCCAAAACTTAATTCGGGTGGACTAGATTCAATTTCAATGCGTAAAGTTTGACCTTGATTAACAGCTGTCCCTTGTGTAATTATTCGAAATGGTGAAGCTGAAGTCATTGGTGGAATACCACCACCATGAAATGGCAATAAAGTGTCGCATACTGATTCTGGAGCGCCTTGTGGCAGTGTTGTAGTTGGCTTAAGTACATAACATACAAGCAGTAGAAATGTGATGAATGACTTCATTTTGGTCCTGAAAATATATTTTGAAATTAAGATGAATACAAACCAACTAAATTAAATTGCTTTTTTTTAAAAGTATTTATCCATCATTTGACGCAAATTTAAAAACATAATTTTGAGCAATGGCAAAATATTACGATTAATCTTTCAACACAGTTATTAATATTATAAACTATTGCAAGAACCACAACATAATTTATTATTATTTTTTTGTTTTTGTTTTGTTTAGTCCCGTGCAATTCTTCTTTATGTATTCATCAGATAAATTACGTCATGGGTTCCAATATGACTAACTATTGACTACCTATAAGCTTATAATAATTTATTTTATGTCTAATAATAATATCTGGCATAATAAATTATTTTTATATTTCTAAAAAAAAAAAATAAGCGCAATTACCTATCTTATGTACATATAAAAATATTGTAAACAGTACACAATACAACCTTCACAGTTAAATACATTTATAAATGAATAAAAAAAAGTATGTATTTGTATTATACAGAAAAATCAAAATGAAATTGAAATGGGCTTATGACCACGATTTTATTTTTCATAAATTTTCATGACTATTATTACATTATGTTTATCTTTGTATGTTATACCAAACCAACTTACCATATTATTTTACCTTGACTGGTACGCCGAGAAAAAAAAATTTGTAATTAACAACAATACATTCAGTTAAAATATAAATTTAACGTACCTATTTTACTAAATAAATAATAAATTGGTTTGGTATGCGAATAAAACAAGTATTATATGTTTTGTTGCTCAAGTTTTATTTGTGAGTAGGTTTCAAGTATTAAGTAGAAAAAAATTATTTTTAAAGCTAAGGTAAATTTAATTCAAATTTATTTTAATATTTTTAACATATTTTTTTTTTACCGTTTTTTTAGAAATGGAATTAGATGTGTAACTACGTAAAAGTGCTTTTGTTACTTCACTTTTAATAAAAGAGAAATAATAATAATAATAAAAAAAAAATATTAAGTAGTGTATATTCGTTTTATTTAGTGCAAAACTATGAATCATGGTTAATTCTCATGTGTGTAATTTTATAGTTGAAGAGACTTGTGAACAAAATACATGCTGATCATATAGAACGATTGAGTTAAATTATAAATGCTTTTTTATTATTTTCTCATGCATGTTTTATTCCGATAATTAAAATTTGCAGTTGGTGGCCAAACGATCTGCAAAAAAAATATAAGCTTCCAAATACAGAAAGAAAAAAACCCAGAATATATTTATCCAATATTTTGAAGACTCGTTATTTTTTTGTGATTACGTATTTGGTGTGTGTAGGTAGCACACCTAATATCAACATAAAGTCTAGTAATAATATTTAGAATATCGAAATATGATTTCAAATCATCATTGTCCTCTAATTTATAATTAAAAACTACGTCTTGTCACCTGAATTATAAAACATAGTAAATCTAAAATAATAATAATAACAAATCTTTGGTAAAAAAAAAAAAATTTTTTTGTAAAATGTTATTAATCTAAAGGAAATAAATATTTAGTGAAGGTTGTAATTGTAATCATCAAAACAATTTGTTTTTTATTATTTATATTCACCAGAAAACTAATCAAACTACCAGCATGTAACTCTTTTCAAAATTGCAAATATAGTTACAAGTTTAATTATGCTCTACTAAAATACAGTTACTTCCTACACACGAATCATTCAACTATGCAATTGCATATATGAACTTTCAATGACCAATCAAGGTCCATGATTATTAAAAAAAACAACAAAAAAACATACATCGATATTTCACTGTCGATTTCATTAGTAATAATGATTAAACAATTTATACTTTTGGCAGACAGAAATATATCTTTGAACTTGCACTTGGGTCACTGTTTATTATATACTGTTTAGAACTTTAACTATCTAAGGCATAATTAGGAGGTGTCTTGTTAAAAAAAAAATGAATGGTCGAGAATTTCAATTATTAAATAATACAAATAACAACATTAATTTATAGTGACCTTCATTGAACCCATTTAAATAACATATTAATTAAATAATTTTGTTGTTAAAATCGAAAATAATATGAAATTTTTAATTTTACTATAACAAACAAATAAAAACATGCAATTTGAAAACTAGATGACGATATTTTTCCCATAACTTTTGAATATTTTCCCCATGAATTGGATTTTCTTCCCATTAATTGGATTTTTTTTTCCTGATTAAAATGATCAATATAATGATGTAATATTTTTTTTACTTTTGAATCAGAATGAGACCTTAAATGAAACTTTCGACGAATGTAATAAACTTATGTATGTTGTGTTAATTCATGAAGCATGAAGAAAAAAAGGTTTAGATAGTTCGGACACGTTTATAGAGAATTGGGGAGAATAGATGTGAAAATTAGAAGCTATTGGTGTTTGAATTAGAAGATTTATAGATTCAGTTAAAAGCGATTTAATTGATACACGAACGGAAGAGGGTGGTTAGAGGACTTTATGCCGAAAGACATTAAAAGTTCGTTTAATTTTAATGTAAATATTTGGAATATATAAAAATTAACAGTCTTTCGAAACATACGATTAAATATCATCTATATTAAATAAATAAATAAATAAATAAATAGAAGCTTCAAAGTGCAATTTTAGTACTCGATACCGATGAATGAATCTAAGTTTATAGATTAATTAAATAATTAAAAATAAAATGTGGTTTCGAATTTATTTATTATGAAATATCGAATATAAAAATCAATCATATGTAAAATGGGTTCATTGAGTGTCTTATCATGCCTGCGAATATATTGTTTTTTTTCTCCATATCTGATTGAGCTGTGAACAATCAAACAGTATATATAATGTTAGATGCGAGATTAAACTTCATAAGTTAAAGGCATTTTAGTATTTTTGCATTTAAAATACCGAGACTGGCTCTAGAGTAGATTTTCATCAGCTTTATTGCTATTTATATTTATGGGCCCCAGGTGCACACGTGTTTATGTAAAGTACAACGATTCATTTAGATAGAATGTATGCTATAAAAGTTTTATCAGTAAACCTTAAAGATAACGATTAGAACGATTGTTACATATTTAAATTCGACTTATTTAACGTTAATCTATCTAAGTAAGTGGCAATCGACCAAGTCTATATTTATTCTATGTAAAAATAAACTAAAGTATGTATCCAATATAAAAAAATGTTTTTTTTTTGTTGCTTTGTTTGAACATTTAGTCATTTTCATCGATATCGAATAGAAAAGACTTGAACTGTGCGTTAAAAAGAAAACCCACATTATATCGATGTAATTTGTTTAATTCGGCATATAATTGTGAAAAAAGTCTGTAAATAAATTAGGCATATCATTTTTCAGAATCAATAGGCATTGTATTTCTTGTGTGTGCCGTGTATTAAATTAAATTTTTCAAATTACATACTAAATAAATAGCAAATTAAAAAAAAAAAACAAAAACAAAAACAAAAATAAAATAAATGATTTGCTGTGTATTGAAATGGAAATTATTTACCACTGTGCCGATTGTTTGTTGAAAAATGTCATTGAAGGTTTTTCAAATTGAAAATATTTCGCATAAAAATGATTAGGTCTGCCATTCTAGCTATCCGACGCGACGTAACCAAATCAAACAGAAGGAATTCAGAGTTTCAATGAAATGTTCTCAATTTGGTATTTGTTACTTCATCAATAACTCTTGAATTTGAATTGAACGACAATTAAATACAATATTAGAAAGGAAAAAAAAACAAACGGTATTGATGCAATTTATTGAAATTTGTACACGAATAAGAAAATATTTAAATAAAATAAATTCAATGTTTGAATGCAACGCCTCTACCTTGATATTATTATGGCATAAATTGTAGAATGCTGTGTACAATATTTTATATTTCCCTTAATCCCTGTCCAAATAAATTTTATTTATGACTACAGATAAATATTTATCAATTTCATTTAATTGCTTATTCAAAACATTACATAAATTTTTCATAATTTTTATTACTATAATTGCGATTGTATAATTTCTATTTTTGTAAATGATCTATTTAAAATTCTTGATAACGAGTTTAAATTTCTACAAGATGTTAATATAAAAAAAAAGATTAAATTAACAGAAAGAAAAAAAATTTAGAAAATTTAAATGTAAATTACAGAACAAGAAATTAAAATTATTGCGATTACATAAATTGAAGTACATAGTTTGTCACTACTTGAAAAACCAAAAGAGACAGGTTCGTTAAATGATATATTTAAGTCAAAATTCACACATTCAAAATTTAAATCCATTTAAACGTATATATACATTAATGGTGTTTGTGCATTACACGATGTTTCACTATATATTTAAATAAATTTATTCACAAGTATGTAAGAATACATTGCACGTATGTAAAAGTAATTTTTTGGTCATTGAAATTAGTGTTACACTTTTCAATCCCATTACTAAATATAGATATAATCCCTAGTTCATTATATAATTAAATAACTCTTCTATGTATCGTTTTAGAATTCCATTAACCAATACTATAACTTAAGCAAAAGTTTTTAAAAAAAAAAAAAAAAAAATGACAAACAGACACACCTTTCCGTTAATTATAAAAAAAAATCCGGTTATTCATTCAACGCACTTTAAATCAAAAATTCCCATTTCCACAGCTCTTCTTCTTGTTCACTCTCTACACATCATACGTCGAATAGTTCAACCAAAGCACCATGTAAATACAAATGCGTGAATTAAAATTTACAATTTATTTACCATTCATCAGTACTTCTACACAATCAAAAAGTTATTGAACTTTAAATAGTTTGTTGTGGAAATTTGTTGTTATGGACACTTTAATTTCATCGATTTTTTTTTTTATTTTAATATTTTTCATTTTAAAAACAACTATTAACAAAGTATAAAATGATCAATAAATTGAATACCTATTACTTACTTATATGTATCAGATTTTCACCCTAATTACTTGAACAGAATTTGTCAACTGCTGTACAAAAAAAAATAAAAGAACACTTTTCTAACTAAAAATATTCAAAACTTTTTTATTATGTCCAATACAGTAATTGAGGTCTACTGTTATTATTATACTCAATAAAATATTGGTAAATTCTAAGCTTTTTCTTCTCTATACACTATAACTATAGTAGTGTATACAGTTCCAACTCAATATCGCTAAAGGAAATCATAAATAAATAGACGGAGGTATATATAATAAAATAAACATACAAATCCTATCAGCTTGTTGAAAATTCGTTAGTCAGTACCTATTAATATAACCACGTTTTGCTTATAAATGGATCTAAACTTATTTTAACCTAAAATCTAACAAATACCTAACAGCCCTCAGTGGAAGAGTATACATATAATTAATAAAATTGAAAGATCAACACTCCAACAAAGTTTTACACAATAAATATTAAACGCAACTGCAGTAGATAATATTTTTAAAATACATACCAGCGAAAGGAGTAGAAAGTCTATACAGAAACTTATTACAAAATTCATAATAAAATTAATTGGAAAACCTTGAAACTATACTAATGCCATGACAGTATCAGGAGCTATACCCAATCTATACTTTCGATTGATACTAAAAATATTCTAAATGTATTGAATCACAGACTATATCCAATATCCATACTAAAACAAGAGCTCATAATCAAATTTCGCATCGATTTGTATATAGAAATATCTATTTTTATATACCATGTGAGGTATACTCACACTCAAGTAGGTATACCATATAATGAATATTTAAATAAAAGTAGACTGTAAAATATACGCACTTTTTACACTGAAAACTAATCAAATACTTCAAAGACATCCTTTTTGAAAAAAATTCTGACCTTAAACAGAATCTCATGTAAATTATAAAACTTCCTATAAGTTTGAAAAGAATAATTCTTTTTAAAAAATACATAAATTAATGATTGCCATAATCATTCCCGTTTTCTTAATTTATTTTATTAAATTTGTACGGTATTTTATTTAGAAATCAAAATCACTGGCGTAATTATTCCAAAATAATCTTCAACCGAACACAGTAAGAACATTTGCTCTTGATAAGACCGTATTTTGCCTTCGTCATGATTCCGAGCTAAAATCATTTTCAAATTCAATTGTGTTTTGTGATTAGTCACCATAAATAAAATATGTGAAATCCATGCGAATAAAAATATAATATCAGCCATTGTGGTATGTATAATTTTTAGATTATCTACGCTAGACTTACTTATTTATATTTGTATTCTTATTCAGTGGAACTATTCTTCGGTAAGATGGCACTGCGCTGAGAAAGAAAATTAAACATTTGGTAAATTCATTACATGAAAACCAAATTGAAAATGTTCATCGATCTTATTTAAATAAAAAAATAATTCATTCTAGCACGAACAATTCACGAAAATCTAACATGAGTTAGCACATTATTTAGTTCGTTTTCCACACGCATTCGTTTTAATACCAAAAAAAAAATATAATATATACATAATTGTAAAAAAAAAAAACGTTCATCACCAGTAATAATAAACTAATTTTTTAGTTATTTTCATGTTTTTATTTTTATTGATTAAGTAAATATCCTGTTTGAATCTTATGTAGGTATGTATAATGAAAATAGATTTGAATTAGTTCCATAGTAATTGATGTATTCGAACTCTTTATAAATAATTAAAAAACACAAGGGCCTTACTAAGTACTTAGCAATACCATATCGGTCTTTATCTAATGTACTTGTTTCCTTTTGTTTTTTTGTTTCCTTGAATAAATAAGTAACTAATAAGTGCTTATAATACATATTTAATCAAAAACTAATATTATTTGACCTATTTTGACAGGTAAGGCATTGACTTTAACTTCTGTCTGCATAGAGGATGGGAAAGGTAGAAGAAAAAATTGTTCAACCAAAAAAAAAACAAATAGACATTAATTAATTGTATGATAGCGTGTATTGAAATTCAAATAAATATTAAAAATTTCATAATTAATATTACCGCTATTCGATGTTTAGGTCAAAATTCGCTTTAAACTAAAAAAAAATAATCTGGAAAACAAAATCAAAACAATTTAAGAAGATAGATTTCAAATTTTCAAACCGGTACTCTTTGGGTTTCAAATTTAACTAGTTACCGATAATCAATTATTATTGTTTTGTGGAGAAAAAAAAAATTGAAAAAATTAAATCATGTAAAGTGTGTAAGTAGGTACTTACTTACATTTCTTGAAAAAAAAAAGTGATTTATATTAATATTTAAATGACATTTTGGTGTGACATTACAAAAATAATCAAGTAAAATGAATAGACTTCCAAAACTTAAATTCATTTAAATTATATTAATTGTAATTAGTTCTCGCCTTTACCCTAATTTCAATTCATTCAGATCGCATTATGTCTAGACA
The DNA here is from genome assembly GCA_011634745.2 of Catotricha subobsoleta. Classification (NCBI taxonomy): domain Eukaryota; kingdom Metazoa; phylum Arthropoda; class Insecta; order Diptera; family Cecidomyiidae; genus Catotricha; species Catotricha subobsoleta. The sequence continues at coordinate 16,540 of JAABKK020010820.1, forward strand.
ATAATAATATATAGCATTTTCTAATGCAGGTTACTTAAATTTTATCGACATTTTTTTTCAAAATTCAAGAATAATTGTTAGTACGTCTGATTACCCAAACATTTCAGTTAATTACATTTCCTAAGTGACAAGACAGTGAATTTTCGTAAACAAAAAGTCACTAAAATTATTGTTTATGTGTTATGGTCAATATTAAACTAATGCTTCGTAACAACCTAAAATTTAAATAATATTGAAAAAATAACAAAAAAGCATTTTAAAAAAATCTATTCTATACTTAATTAAGCAGAAATGTAACTACATATTAAATGACATTTATTTAACATTTAAATAAATATTCTTTTAATTTAATACAAATTTACTGCTGTCATCAATTTTCTGTGCACATAAAAAAATTATGACATCGTCAGCAATATGTAAATAAATCTGAAATTAATTTAATACTGTTTGTTGTAAGTACAATACAATTCCCCTTGTGACCAACTGAAATATTAATTAATTAATTCATAAAGTAAATATTACTATACTCTCCCACCGCATACCATAATATCTGCATTCCATCGAACTCAAACGAATCAACAACAAAAACTATCAAATATGTGTGAATACAAATGATCAATATTATTCTGTTTTGGTAGGAGAGGTAGGTAAATAGGAGATATTTAATTTTGTGTTGTTAACATATTTTTGATTACATCTAGGCTTATGGGCATTTCTTTATAGCCCGTATTATATCTAAACATTAACCTAGTCACAGAACGTTATATATAGTAAGTATATATAGTAAGTTAAACATATAATTATAACAATCATTAAATAATAAATAGAAATCGCAAAAACAACATTTTTTCCACTTCCATCAGTGTTTTAAACCACTTACCGCTTGAAAATATTATTGACGTTAAAGTGTTGTATACTCGTAGTTTTTATTTCTTATTTCCTTTTATTTTATTAAAACCTGTATTAAATAAACTGTTATATCCAAAAAGAAGCAACACACTTTGGTACAAGTACGATAACTCCCTTGTTTTTTTATGAAAAATTATATCACATAGATTATTGCCCGATATTGTAGAATAAAAATTTACATTTTTTTATCTCTGAGGGTGTTCGTTGATTTTTTCATATATGAATCTTACACGCTTAAGGTTGATTGATAATGGCAACGTTAATGAATTTTACATGCGTATCCGTTTTGATTCCAGTCGTGTGATTTGCTCACATCATACGAACACAAGAAAATAGTCATACATTTACAAAATGCATTACCGTTGTCATTATCATTACCATTACCGTCACTGTGTGAATTTAGCCTAATATGTACTTTCCATACATACTAAGGTGTTGTTCACATATTACTTAAGAATATTGAGAGTGAAGGAAGATCGCTAAAACGTTACAAAATGTTACCCTATACTTTAACAGAGTAGGATTTTTTTTTTTAAAAATGTACATAACAAATACTTTAATTACATTTGACACAAACTAGCTGACGTCTGACGAAAATTTATAAATTACTAATTCCCTCGTTTAGCATGTAGAAACTAGCGCTAATCTAGAGTTGTAAGTAAATTCTCTCGTTTTGCTACATTGAAAGTAATGCCATCTATAATTGCTGTCAAGTGCAAATAGTGTATACGGTTTCTAGTGTTAGGACTTGGTAATATAGTTCCATGGTGTTAGGAATTTTAATTTAATTTTTATCGCGCTAACTTGCAAAATATGAAAAATGAAAAAACATCTGTTAATTTTCATTTTGTAAAAGCGATAGCAATCTTTAATACTCGATACTCAAGTGGAAAAAAAATATTCTTTTGAATTATATGAACGGATTGTACTTATATCAATGCATATGTTGATAAAAAAAAAAATTGTTTCATAAATATATGGAAAATACGAAGAAAACTTTTCTCCTATATACAGACAGCAAAGTATAATTCAGTTGGCTATAAGCCATAACGCGTTTTTTATTGTGCCGTTATGTTTTTTTCCACAGATCGATTTTAAAATATAGCGGCGCTGCATGCCTTGTTTTTGAAAGCAATCGTGTGTTATACGTTAAAATCACAACGAAAACATTCATACAATACAAGCATAGATGCACACGCTTTTGATTTCAGGGAGGGGTAGATAGGGTAATTTTTTTCCCCTCGACGATTGCAAAACTGCCTTAAAATAAAAGTTGAGAGCAAAAAAAAAACGGTCTTCAGTCTTCAAATACCGCGGAGAAAACTGCGCTGTATGCAAATCGTATTTTGGAAATCGAGGTAGGGTAATTTTTTCAAACCTGAAAAAAATACTATTTGCTTCAAAATCGAGGTAGGGTAATTCTCTGTGAAACTTAAAAAACATGCTATTTTCTGTTCAAAAACTTAAAAAAGATACTATTTTCGGCAAAATCGACATAGGCATTTTTTTTTCAAATCTCAGGTGGGTTACACCCCCCTCCCCCGTGTGCACGTATGGATACAAGTTTCAAGCCGATTGCCTTGGGTTCAAACGTTACCAGAGTCGGCTCTGCCAAAAAACATAAGTATAAAAACATAAATGTTACTATATAGAATGCGGTAAAAGTCACCCCACACGGTAAAACATTTCATAAAACATTACGTAAAACATTTTGTATTTTTTGTAATAACTTCCAATTGAAGGTTCTTACAAAAAAAAACATCTATTAGAGACTTTCATTATTTTATGTAGACGAAACTTTTCCCCATACATCATAACCCCATCCGAGCCCCCAAAAAAAAAGTTTTAGCGTAAAAAAAAGTATTTTTAAAAAATTCACACTAACACTTTTTTTGGGAGGCTCGGAAGGGGTTATGATGTATGGAGAAAAGTTGCATCTGCATAAAATAATGAGGGTCTCTAGTAGATGTTTTTTTTGTAAGAACCTTCAAATGGAAGTTATTATCAAAAATACAAAATGTTTTACGTAATGTTTTATGAAATGTTTTAACATGTGGGGTGGCTTTAAGGTTGAAAAATTTACGTTTTTTTTTTTTAAATAGGTATGTATAAGTAAACCATGGTCTCATAACATCGAAGATGATGCAAAAAAACTGGGTATACGAAACTTGAAAACCAGGGGTCAGGACCGGACAAAATGACGTCGAGTTGTGGAGGAGGCCAAGATTGTGAAGCCACAGATGATGATGAACTCACTTTTATGGTAACATGTTTACAGGCTCTTTAAAATTAGGATTAATCAGATATTCTAATTCTATACCATATTTACCACATGTACGTTTCAAAATATCATTTCTGCAAAAATAATCATGTTTTATAATTCGCTATAACGACACATTTTTTAAATGATCTATGTTGATTTTAGATATTGTCTATTACATTACAAAGCAATATAACATCACAAACGTTCTAAAATAAATAGTTATTAGAAGTAGTAAAAACAAAAAAAAAAATACAAACAATTTTTGCGATAATTTTCCTTTTGTATGTTTTTTAAGATTATTTATAAGAAAAAATCGCACATACTAAGTATACTTATCATTTATTATTCGCTAATTAAAAAATCACCAAAACGATTTAACATTATATGTAAGTATTAGATTTACTTAATAAATAAATAATATAAAATAAAATTTAATATTTATTATTTTTGGTTTCATAAACTAGTAAAATATCTAACTAAACAACCATTTTACACAGATGTGAAAAAAATCACTGACTTATCGTTATATATATATATTTATTTAGTATATACCTTATATTGAATACACTAATTATTTTCTAAACACCACACAGAGCAAAACGCTATAATTAAATAATTAATGTTATAGTTTAAGATAAATAATTATGCGAATTGTACTTCTAATACACATTCGCACACACCAGTAATTCACTTTCAAGTTAATAAGTAATTAGATTTTAATCATTTTTAACATATTCCAGTTTCAACTGCTTGAAAAATCACAATCTAAATTTTATTAAAGTTTTACAGACAACTTTTAAATAAAAGTCTATAAACAAAAAAATCACGCACAAATTTCATATAAAACTTAAAAATAAAAATAAATTTTGTTAAAAGTCAAATAAGTAGTTAATAATTTTGTTATTATTTTAATTTTTTTTCTGTTTTATGTAGAAAAAGAAAGAGGCACACGCAACGCGTATGTTTAAACTGTTAAACATTCAACACAAGACTAAATTTTCATTCAAATAGAAAATAAATGTAATATCAACAGGTTTATTAGAAGGTAGAGGAACAATTTTTCAATGTTAAATAAAATATAAAATACGAAATACCAACAGGTTAATAATCGTATAATACATATAGATAGGTAAGTATCGAGAATAGATAGATCGTGTTTTGTTTATATTATGACAGCGAGAGCGACAGGTCACTCGGAAATATTTAATTTTTAATATGATATTTTCGAATGTGTATGAAAGAGAAAAGAAGCATTTTTAATGCAATGCATGGATGCGAAAAGTGGGAATTTACTGATTTTTTTTTTATTAGTCATGTTTTGGTTATTTATAAAAAAAAACTGTTAATTACGCTACTGGAAATATATGTAGTCGGTTCGCTAAGCGCTTAGTTATTTTATGAATTATTTTTTATTAATTTACCAATTACTCATATCACATATGTCATAATTAAAATTATTCCGTGTGTTCGAGCTATGATCTAAGTGAATCTAAATGATCCAAAATACATAATACCGCATTTTTCCCCCTATATAATAGGAGTTTTCTATTGGGACCTTTTTCTTGCTCGTGATCTCGATAAACATTTATGCATATACTGTAAGGCCGGTGAGCTTCAACTATTGTAACCAACGAATTTCGGGTAACCCGAGCTTTTGATAAGCTTCAACTCAGTTAAACTTGACGAAACATCTAAATAGTAGGGTTTTATGAAACCCATAATTTGAAACCCGAAGTTTCGTCAAGTTTAACTGAGTTTAAGTTTATCAAAAGCTCGGGTTACCCGCGATTCGTGGGTTACACCAATTGAAGCTTACCGCCCTAAGTATAGACAATGGCCAAACTATGGTTCCGCCAGACGTTGCGTCGTATCCGTATGATTTAAGTATTAAAATGCATTTTAACACAGCGATAATAAGTATATTAATTTTAATTAATCTTACTGTTAATATATTTGTAATTAATTTGAAGTAAACATGTTAATTATAATCATTGTATCTATTTTCAGACCAATAAAATCAATTGTATAACCCAATATGTTTATTGTTATTGGTTATATAATTTATAGTTAATTTGAATTGTGGAAACATTTAAATATTTCAGAAATATTGTAAGTACGAGTAAGTATTTTGTTTTCTGCATTTAATTTATTTATATTTTAATTTTTATTTAGCTGGCTAATATGAGAATATTACTACTGCGATTTTTTTTTTTATGTAAATAGTTGTATCTGTTTGTATGTAAGCAGTAGAGCATTCATTTATTCATTACTATTGTGTTCAGCATATATATTCTCCCATCTACTGATTACAATATTGATTTTTTTTTCATGCTTGTAGTACTTGTATGTAAATAGATCGTATATATTTCGTCGGTTAATTATTTAATATGGCCACTAAATAATCCAAATGTTTAGTAACTCAAAAACCCGCATTACTCCGGACCGGATTGGGACTTTTTCACAAAGAAAGAATGATAAGTTTATAAAAGAGGAATATAATGAAGAGATGGACACTTGCTGTATGGCATTTGATTAAGAAAAATGAGAGCTATGGCCTAAAATATATTTTTTCTTACCGAACATTAGAACAATTTAGAAAATCGCAGTGTGATATCATAAGTCATTTTCATTTTTGGAGTAAGCACTAACTGCAAGTATTAATTCACATGAAAAAATTGGTTAAAAAGTTGGGCCAATTTTTTCATTGTTTCGTATTTCTTGAACTCTTTGCTCACTTGTAATTTTATGATGACCGGCCATAACGCCCCGGGGCGTTATGCCCTGGAGCCAATATTATTCGCCTCTCGTTCTTTTTTCACAATTTTTCAAGTCAAGTTCCTAGAAACTTGTGTGGAGTATGGACATAAATCATTAAACTCAGCTAATTTTATTTATTTTCAATAGTTTTGTTTTCATATTAATTGAAAACCTATTTAAAATTTAAAAGTTTATTAAAATCTTTTTAATAAAATATATTTAGAAATTATGTACATTTTTGTGGGATGAAAGTATTTAAATCAGGATAAATATTTTTTTTAAAAATCTGTTTTGGCATTAACATATGGTTGACAGATTCCAATTAAACAAAATCTAATGAAACTAAGTATACTTACATATGAATGTTTTAAAATGAAATATATATGCAAGTACTTATACCCTCTCATTAAACGTTATGCGATCAATCTATGCTTATCAAAGACGGGAGTGAGTGAGTGACTATATGACATAAAATTTTATGTGATATAGGACGATTTTCAACAAAATATGACATACATTTTTCAAAAATC
>JAABKK020010830.1:10035-22988 GCA_011634745.2 Catotricha subobsoleta
GACGTAAGATTTGAAACGCTGTAGGGTTTTTAAAACAGGCACAGCCTTTAGTGTTAAAATTTGTACCCTTTTCATACTATAATGACCAGACACACCAGCAAAAAAGAGTATAAGTACCTACTTACATATTATGAAACTTATGTCATTATGGCCTGGGATGGGCATTGGGTAAGTACCTGCATTTTTGGGTACTTCAATATAAGTTGAATTATTAATTAATTGAACATTGATTCATTGGTTGTTTGATTTGGAAGATGTCTTGCTGTTTAACATTTTTTTGACAATCTCAAATTTTGTCAAATTGTTTGAATTTAATTTCACCATTTTTATACCACTAGCAATACTCAATAAAAATAATTTTTAAAACTGTTTTGAATTGTTTTTAATAATAAATTGTGAGACTCAAATGAGGAATAATAATTGAAATATAAAAATTGAAATAAAAATCATTGTGAAAAGAACCGTTGAAAATGATAATAATTTTAAAATAAACTTAAGAGTTGTTTTGACAGTTCTCATGTAATAATTCGCATAATTAATTATACCTATCTGTATATCTATACCAGAGAATATATACTAGTATATATTCTCTGTCTATACTATATTATAATTTAATCTTTTTTTATTTTGAATCTTTTAAATTTTTTTAATTCGTTAACTTCTTACCAATATTTTAATTTTAATTTTCACTTAATGCAATTTTTTTTGAACAACTTTCCTATATTTCTGTTTGTAAACTGTTGTTCATAAATTCAATAATAAAAAAACATTTAATTGTCATATCAATATCTTCAATATCTTCAATTTCTTGTGATATTGCTATAGCTAAGTTGTAGCCAATACAATCAGCTTCTACATTTAAATTTAAAAAATAATTTGATAGAATTTAGTAACAAGGGAATTTTTTTCCATTGATCATGTAATTTTGAAATAAAATTAAGTGAAATAATTATTCTCTAATAGGTAAAGTAAAAATGTGTATATAGTTAAATAATAATCAATAAATATAATTTAAAAAAAGTACTGAAGTACATATTTTCCAGTATAATAAGTAACTTTCCCAAAAATGGTGTTTAAATATAATTTGCCAGTAGAAGAAAATGATACTAAACGACAATTTCGTGGAATTACCAGTATATATACTTGTCCATCTCTAATTGTCTTCTATGCTTTAAAAAACTGCAAATATATATAATATATACAGTTCGGCTCTGAACTTTAACTTTGGCTAAAAGACATAATAATTTTTCACCCACATTTGACTAATTTACAAGTGTTTTGTTTTATGTATTACACAGTAACTCAGTTACTTACTAAATAAATCCATTATATTTCTTTATGTTATATCATTTAAATATTATGGAATTTTCATACAAGCTATCAGTTTAAGAAAACCAGTTGAGTTATTATGATTTCAATAATAGTTGCAACGTTTATTGCTCTTTTGGCGCAGGTAAATCAAATTTGAAAATTTCTTCATTTATTAATTAAAATTCATTGATTTAACTTAAATGAATTGTTAGGGGCCCACGATTTTAGCGCAATCTGGTGTTCCAACTGTAGATGCTGGAAATATTACTAGCAGTGTTCCCGCTGTAAATACAACAAGTATTCCAGCTGCAAATGCTGGAAGTATTCCAACTATAAATGCAGGAACTATTAGCAACGCTATTCCACCACTAGATACAGGAAATTCTACGAGCTCGCTCCCCAGTTTAACTGGAACCGGGGGTGATACCAAGACTGGATTAGATTGTACAATTTTTCAAATAATTGACACTTTGCTTGGTTTGCCTATGCAAATAGCAGGAGTTACAGCGTTGAAATTATACCAAGGATATTTAGCACTCCAGGCACTTATTCTGCAATCTATTACCAATTTGCAATTATCTCTGAGTACCTTATTATCGAATGTAAAATTATTGCTTACTGGTTCAACACTACCAGCTGCATTGCAAGCTAACATTTTAAGTGCTATCGCCAATTTAAACAATGTTATCGCGCAAGGAAACAATTCAAATAATAATCTTAATACAACTTCGACAGCTACAACTCAACAGATTGAATCAATTTATGATGTCGTATACAACAATATATTGGGTGCCGCTAATAATGTATCGAATGGACAACAAGCTCTAGCAACATTTGGCCCAAGAATATCAACCTTGAAAGGTTTTGGTTTTAGCTCTATTGCAGACTGTAATCAATCATATGGAAATGCAATTTTGCTTGTACTCAATAATATCACAGCAGCTACCATTAATATTATCCCAAATATTGTAGCAAATCTTCTCAATAGTGTGCTTTCACTGCTAGGGATAATCAGTCCAATTCTTGGAATATCAAACACGGTAATACATTTTTTCCATTCAATTCAACCGAACACCTAATTATATGCAAATGATTTCGATTTTTAGCTTACATCGAAACTAACAAGTACCACTCAATCAGCAGTATATCAAATAAATGACATTGCAAATAGTGCAAAACTGAATCTTACAACTGCTGATAATACCTATGCCACATGCATTTTAGCAATAGTTCAAAGTGCACAGCATGAGAGCAGCGCAATTCTAAATGCATTTAACGCAGCTACAACACCGGCTTAACTATTTTAAAGAAATTATCACTTTTATAAATGTAATAAAATAATGTTGATAATGACATTTTAATAATATAAAGGAAGATTATTTCATATAAATTCATTAAATTATTTGTTTTCAATTTATTCAAATATATGTTTGTCTAATACGTATTACAGCTGGTATTAAAAACAGGCAAATCACACCTATGTATTTAATTATATATCACTGAGTATAAGTATCAGGACATTAGGTCTGTCTAGCGCAAATTTCTCAATATTATATATCTCATTAATGACAATATTGGAATATTCTCGTCAAAATGTGTATTCTTATTCACGTTTCGCAAACATCTTATATATTCGCAATATGTAAAAATACTTTATATATTATTCAGTATAACATACTATATAGTAGCACATATACTTATAATATTGTATAAAACATATGGTGTTATAACACAAATTTGAAAAAAGCTAAATATGTGTATTGATACAAATGCGAACAATGTACAATAATTTTTTTTTATTGTATAAAAATGTAGTGCTGAAGATGTAAATATACATATAAAATACGATATAACGAAACATATTATATACAATATGTATATATATAATTATAATGTCAGTTGAAAAATAGACATTTGATAACAATCGTATAAGTTTTGTTTTCGTAGTCGTATTTTTTTTTTATTAGAATACCTAGCTTAAATTTTTTTATTTAAAATTGAAAAATATATGATTTCTTAATTGAGGTGATTTAATGCTTGCATGTAAAGAGTGATGTCTATAAGTATATATTCAATGTATTTGATAACACTTCTGAAGGTAATATAAATGCTTTTTTAAACATTTATTAGAATAATTTTTTTTTATTTGTACAAAATACGTTTGCATAACTGACATTTACTTTTAGGGTTCAATATTGATTATTTTTACTGCGGCTGCTGCCACGAATACAACAATATCAAATTTGGGCAATAGTCCAAATAGCACGGTTTTAATTGAAAATGCCATTGCAACAATAAATAAAGCATCTTCTGGTGTTTCTGATTTCAAAAATGACAATGTCACGCTATTGCTGCATAACGCAACAACACATAATCTTAATGATGACTTTTCAAAAGTAAATATTTCTGATTCGTTAGTACGTAGTGAGCATATGATAAATAATTCTATGGCAGTTCTAAAAGGAAACGATCTGATGGGTACTTTAAAGGAAAACCACAGTATTCCATTTGAACATTCCATTGTAAGTTCTATCACAGTTAATGATTCGGATATAAATAATACAAATACAAAAGCAAACATTTTAAATAGCAGTATTTTCGATAAATTATTGAATATAAATATATCAGATTATTTGCCATTTTACAACAATAAAATAAATTTTCCGTCAAATTTTTCAAAAATTGTGGTGGGTTCAAAAGCTAACATCAGTGAATATTCCAATTTGAGTCCGATAAAAATAACACAACCCCATGTCATGGACATAAATGAATCGAATGGGCCAAGATTATTGAAAAATGATGCAAAATTAGAAAACAACTTAAATGCTAATAAAAAAAATGTTTCAGATTATTTCGTATTCCATAAACGCAGCCAGATTTCTAGCACTTCCCCATTGAAACTAATGGAAACCATAAAAATGTATAAATCGTTAATTACTGATAACGAAAATACCACTAAAGTGATTAAAAATCAAACAAAATCAATTACAACCATTTTGTCTAATCTGAGCGTTGCCATAAGTCGTGCAATTTGGGATTTACAAGACCATCCACTATTAATATCGATATTAAAAACATTAGATAAACCACAACTTCATTTAAAATATGCTTTAAATAAGGGATTGTTAATTCTTAAAGACGATATCAATGATATGGTGAAAAATGTTACAAATAACATAAAAAATGGTGGACAAATCGATTTAATTGCAATTGAAAATTTGGTTTATATTCTAGAAGATGTAGTCGATAATACAATTAAAAATAAAAATGATGATGAAACATTTTGTATTTCTGCGCATAAAGCGCAAATTCAGGATATACCAAAAACTTATATGAGCACTTATCAAAATGTTTGCATAAATGCATATCAAGACTATGCAGCTAACTCTTTAGAAAATGCAACGACTGCATTTACTGGACTTTTTTCAACTGTAGAAATTTTAGTGGGTAAATTATTTGCGGTGCCATTACCTGAATTGGAAGTGATTACATCAACAGAATTGAGAAGAGTAAGTTGCAAATGTGATAGCATTCATAAGGTGTTTTCTTCAGGAAAATATTTCATTTTCATAATTTTTTCTGCAGATTTTAGATATTTTCGAAAATACAATGACTGATGTTCTCGAGCAGATTTTGAATATTAGACGAAATATTGTCACTGGTTTTTCTGTAGCTGAAAATAATTTCAATTTGTGTCGTTCAAATCAAGTGGCTGCAGCTAATGTTACTATTAATCAGATGTTTAATTATGTTCAAGATTGTTGGAATACCATTTTGTAGCTTATATTGAAAATATTAAGAATTAAATTGTGTTCTAATTCTATGAACTAAAGAAAGTTCAAACAGGTTAAAAGATTTTTAAATTCTGTAACATCTGCTCAATCTCGTGGTCCATGTTGTTTCCCACTATTTCATTAAAGTACCTATTCCTTTAATCAACGATTTACTATATCGTATATATAGGAATGACCATATCAGCTACCTCACATAAAGAAGATAAAATTGAAATCACTGTTTAAAAAAAAAACCATTCTACATTCAAATAAAATCCCAGGAAAGAAGCAATTGAGAACAATTAATTTAAAATTAGATAACAAGTAATATGCATAAGTGAATATTTCATAAACCGCAAACCACCAAAAAACAAACGAGAAACCCACAAAGGTCAGACAGATAAACATGAAAGATTTTTATTCTCTATTTTCTCTTTTTTAAACATTGCAGTTGTTCATGGTTCTTTTCTGTACGGAAAATTTATCTGTTTCAAAAAAGAAAAATATAATAAAATAAAATAAATATATTAAAATAGGTCTGCATTCAATAAGAAAGCCAACAATAAAAAATAAAATTGCAAGTTACAAAATATAAAAAAATAAAAAAAAAATATGTCCCAGCAGTAAATATATAAACTCCATATAATTGTTAAATACAATTTGTGTTTATTCAAGAGGCATGGTACCTCATACTTAGCTTATAGCTAGCGCTGGCTACATATACCTATATATTGTTTAATATCATATAAATTCGTACGTTTTCTAACCATACTCGCTCCCTATTATACTTTTTCTTCGACCTACAACATGTACAACGAAAATTATATTTTTGCGGTTACCGTGTTATGTAGAACAAAAAGCCATAAAAATAGAAATATAAGAGAATGCCAAAGGGAATAGGCCATACATTTTTCATATACTGAAATTGTGGTCTATCACATATATTTTCGCTTTATTAGCCCATTGTTATAAAATGACCTTTTTCTTCAAATGCGCAAAGTGTATGTGTGGGTATATGTGTTTGTGTATATGTGGATGGATGCTCTGTGAATTGTATAATATTATTTTGGTATGATCAGGAGACATGCTTTGGGTGTTGTTGCTTTTTTTTTTTTGCTGTTTGGTTTGAGAAGAGTTTAAGTTAGAGAGTATTTAGATGTCTGATATGGTGAAGTAGCAACACATATTACGTACAAAGAAGTTCAAATTGGTGCAAAATGACAGTATATTTTGAGATAATGTGGAATGAGATGAAAACTTTCGTGGCAAAGTAATGATGTTTTATTCATAAATATACGGAAATGGTTATAGCCATCAAAACAAGAAAAATATTATTCCATTTTTTTTATGGTTATTTTATATCAACATTTATCCGAAATATTTTTCTTTTTGTTTTTGTTGTTTTCTGTTTTTTTTTTTTTTTTGGTTTTCTTTCATAAGTAGTGAAGGCGTAGCCATCGTAAATTTTATATTATATCTATACAATGTAGGACTTGAAAACATCCACCTTTAAGTATTTAACATTAAATTTTTGTAGGAGGCCTTCATCTAAGATCTCTCTGTATTCATTTTCTATTTGGTATATTTAACATTCAATAAATTATTGCACATTTATGTCAAAATATAAATATTTTATTATAGATAAACTTTGGGGTCGTTGGTTTTCAATTTTTGCTACTTATATTTTAAGGATTTTCTTCTCATCTTATTTTAGTATCGAAATCATATTATTATATTACAATAATGTTAAGATAACCAGTTCCCATACAAAGTGGCTTCATTTTCTGAATGCTCTAATATGATGTGTTCTAAACAGTTTTGTAAAACAAAAAAAACAAAAAAATGGAATTCGTAGATTCTTAAATCCCAAGTACGGTATAAGAAATTAATTAAAAAGATTAATTAAAGTTGGAAAATTAATAGCTTTTTGAAAATTCTTATGATATTCCATTTTGATTGAAAAAGAAATTAAAAACGACGTTCATGCATTTTTGCATTTTTCATTATTCAAACATAATTATTTTTAATGAGATTCAAAAACAGACTTTTGTCAAAATTTCATTTAAATATAATATTGAAAATATTTATAAATAGTTAAAACGCAACACAAAAAAAAAACAATTAAGAATATTTTCTTTATTAATTTTTTGTGTACTTAAATAATTCTCGATTGAGTTTTTATTTATTTTCAACTGTTTCATGCTTACGTTGCGGAACAAGATCAATTGCAATAATCACTTTTGCTTCGAATAGGTACAGTTTCTAAAAATAAATCAACGCATTATTTATGAACCGTGTGCCGTATTTACATTTGTTAAATATTTGCAATGCTTAAAAAAAAACTTTTTTCTTAATAAAAAAAAATTACGCAACATGTGACACATTTGAAAAGTCTTAGGTCAGTTAATATTTTAAACACGATTTCAGAAAAAAAAAATTACCTTCATAAAGAAAAAAAAAATGAAAATTGAAAATTATATCTTGTACGTTGTACGTTGTACGTGTAGGTACCTCACACATTTCGGTGGTATATATTTGTTGCTTTGCATCTATCTTGTTTACAAACATGTTTTAGGTACCATAAAACATCTATTTATAAAAACGTAAATGAAGATAAATAAAACTTTAGCAAGATTTCAATATTCCTAAACATTTTTTGTTGGCATATAGCATGCAATATAATACGGTTAGTGTTAAGGTAAATATTATGTGGCGGGTAGTTACATATTAAAAGAAAACAGAGATATTTTTTTCATTTTTTTTTTCTTCTGCTCTCATGCCTATGCGGACCATATTTCAATGTCAATCTTTATAATACCCCTTCTAAATCAAAAAGATTTAATGTCTACTTGGGAAACCGGCGACGAAATATATAGAAAGATAGATTGGTATTTATCTATATCTCCACACATATACAAACTCAAACAAGTAAGTGGAGAGCAATATCTCGCAAAACACGAATTTATTTCCAAAACATTATTTTCTATTTTCTTTACGTTCCTTAACCGCGCGCACCATAAAAAAAAACATTTTTCGATGTTGTACACACATTGTTATATTTTATTCTTCAATAAGTATAAATACAGCTCACACGCAACTTAAGGAAATAAAGGAAAGCTTGGTGTTTGCATAAATATGTCACTGGTGGTAAGCGATAAGGTCGATAAGATTTATTTTAAATAGAACAGAGAGAAGAAAAAAAAGGATTGCCGTCTTAATGTCTATAGAAAAGTTGAATCATTTTTTTTTCTTCTTCTGTTTATTTTTTTTTTTCAATTTTATTTGATTTTATTTTATATACCTGCCTTCTGTGCTGTGAACATGGGCACTAGAGGACAAGGAAATCGAAAATAGGACATGCAACAAAATGTTTTTGTATAAGATGTTTTTAAAAATAATATGAAATATAAAATGGGTAAAATCGAAAGGGAATTCTATGTTAAACCTTAAAAGGAAATAGAACGGAAATGGTTTTTATTGTGTAAGGAAACGAATGTTTTCTAGTGGTTTCTGGAATGTTAATTTAATCATTTCACATTCCGATTATGTTAAATCAGTACCAATAAAAAATGATTTCAGAGTGTTCGATCTTTTATTTGGTTTCAACCGATGTTTTCTGAGACCACAATTTTTCATTACTTGTACGAAAGAATTAATTAAATTTTTACTTTTTGATAAATTTTTGATTATGTTAAAATTCATATTAAATACAATCGAAATTCTTCTGTTACCATTTCAATAATGCTTATAAAATCATTTATAATCACTTACAATTCCTAATCTTATATTCAAAATATTCTCTAATCATCAACGATCCGAAAATGTATTTATTACGGTTCTTTTGTTAGCTTTATTGTTAGAAAACTGAATCATTATATTATTAAAGTCAAATAAATTTTCTACAAATTATAAAAAAAGACAGAAGATACAAAGTCAGAAAAGTTTACTCAAAGTTTCATTTTATTCACAAAAAGTCCATTTGCTAATAAATTTACCTTCAGATACATTACATTTTATAACAATTTACCTTCAGATGCAATACATTTTATAACAATTTGCTGTAGTGTGTATTATATTATATTTAAATAGTGAATTTCTCTGAAATAATATTAAATAAATTACATTAAAATATAAGTACGATATTCTACATTACAAAATGTTTTACACTTTTAAGATTTTTTTTTTGAACTTCAAAAACTAAACTCTCGTACTTATATGACTAATATTTATAGTTACACTTACATTAGGGTGATTTAAACTTTCAGACTTTTCCAATCTCCGGGAAATTGTTGATGAACAGCATCAAGCAGAAAATATTTGTAGTTTTAATTTGATATCTGGGTAGTAAGAGTAAAAAAAAAAATATTTAAAAATTGCAAAAACGAAATATATTTTTTCCACGAATTTGTTTCTTATGCATGTACTTTTTTAATTTCATTTAATTACCGCGATCTATCATCGCATATGGAAATTCAGGTTAATTTTGAAATATGATAAAGATGAGTACACTTACTCTGATGTCAGCGACAATTGTGCATTATTCAAGTGCTGTATTGAAAGCTTAGCTTACCTAAGTTTTTTTAGATGTGTAATCTGTTTGTCAACAATCTTCTAGTAATTTCGATGGTCGAAAAATATTCATGCAAATGAAATACACCCTAACTTACATAAGTATTATAGTATCTAGAGCTAGAGAATCGTATTCAGTTGCATGTAATATATGTAATGAATGTAAATATAAATACGAATTTATTTAGATACGTAACCCTTTTATCTTAAAAGCATTTAACGAATTATAATTTCATCATCAGCATACTTCCAATACTGTGAAAATTTTGAATCCATAAATACTAAAGACTTAATAATAAATCAAATATAATTAATGATTTTAATTAAAATTATTATTTCGTTGAGCATAGAAATTTGCCGATACTTAACATACGAGTGCAAAACTATATTAGATTAAATTTATATACCAGAAAATAGTTCATAGAATGCTTTCGTTAGATATAATTTCTATTATATTTAAAAGTTAATTGTGAATAATATAAATTCAAAGGTTGTAAATGCTACGACAGAAACTATAATTTAATTGATTTAATTGAAGTGGAAATTGAGGAAAACTTATGTGGGCGTTGAGGCAACGTAGAATGTTTTAAATTGCCCAAGTGACATCTGGTCACATAAGTAATCGCAAAAATAAATTTTCTGGTTGCAGTGTGTAACCGTGTGTGATCAATGATCATAGTGTTCAAATGTTACGATATTTATGGCGTAATTCCGATAGTATAGTCTAATTGAGTAAAAATTCTTACCAAATAAAATTCATAAGATGTGGTAACAACTCGTATAAATTAAATTAAGATTTTATTTGTTAAATCGAAGTAACTACAATAAAAATGCCATTCGTTTAAAAATTATATGTATATTATGGTCAAATGTTTAATATAATAGGGGTAAACTTGAGTGTCGTAATTTTTTTTTTCGTAAGTTCGCAAATTTTAAAAACTCGGATTTACCTCTAATTATTCTGTTGATATATTTATATTATATTAGTAATATTTCACGACATAATAATTTAGGTACATATCTTTTATATTGGTTCCGAAAAAATAGTCAGAAATAAAAACTTTCAAATAAATTTACACACTTTGATTTAATTTATTCGTATGAACTGGTTGTAGCGACTAAATATGTTACGAAAAAATCGTAACGTACAGAAGTAGTCACATTTCATATAGACACTTTCGTCGCAAGTTGTAACATTGTAATAAAGTTACAAAACATGTTACTACCTTTTAGTCGCTGCGACTAAAAATGGTCACATCACATTTAGTCGCTACGATCACTTTTAGTGCCGGTTACTAAAAATAGCGGAGCATGACTAAATTTTGTTGCTTGGGTGATGTTATATGGAATTTGCTATGAAATGAGCAATCACTAAAATAATTTGTTTTTTTTTATGTGTAAAGTTTACGTTGTAAACATATGATGAACCTTTTCACTTTCAATTATATAATTTTGCTGATTCGAAAACTACTTATTCAAATAATAGATGTTGGCAAAAAAATATCTTAAGGAATTAATTTTTGCATTTAATCTTATTATTTTTCTTAAAACAAGAAATATAAGAAATATATTATAAGAAATACAATATAAATATTATTTATAAAAATTCTGGTTTGTTGTATTCATAATTTTACAGATTTGAAATATTAACGTCTCAATAAAGTAAAACAAAATAGAAAATATTTACCCATTAAATATAATATTTACAAATAATTGCAATTATTCAACACAAATAACGTATTTTCATTACTAGTTTTTTTTTGTTCAATCAATAACGCGCCATTATTTAGTTTGTATATCTCCGTGTCCTTCTAATTTCCTATAACCGTGTCGTGTACTAACTAAAGTAATGCAAATGCGATGAAAGGGGCCATCCATAAATGACATCCACGTTAATAGTGAACGGGGGCCTAATCGTAAAACAGACAGAACAGAAGGGGTGGGGGGGTTTCTATTAATTAATTATGAACTTCCAAGATATTTTCTATTTTTAATACCAAAACAATAGTTTCTTTAAAAATTTGGGCGTCCATCACAGGGGGGTCTACAAAAGCTGACATAAACAGGAAATTCCAAATAGCGTTCACTCAATAAAAATAAAATGCCTTTGAACACAAAAATCTACAGAATAATTGACATCAGTATTTTCTTTGTTAATAGACTTTATATTATTTTAAAAACCAAACTAGAACATACCAATTTGCATAGCACTTAATTTTTTATTTGTACAAAGTAAATTGTTAAGATAATTACATGAATATCACAAATCCATTCTTCCCTCATCTTTTTCTTCGCGTTTATCATACAACGCATTTCATTTCCATAATATGAATTAATAAATAGAAGTTACGAATAATGTGATAATGGAAAAATTGCAAGAGAAAAGAAAAATTTCATGAAATTTTTAAATGATATATATACACAAACAATACTGTCCAGCAGAACCAACTAGGATATTTACATTCAGGTTTTCTTTTTCTTCTTTCTTTTTCTTCTTTCTTTTTCTTCTTTCTTTTTTTTTTTCCATATACCATATTTTTGTTGTTATGATATAAAATGTATTATTTATATACTGAACACAATACGGTGAATAAAGAATAAAAGTTTTATTTTTATATACATTTTGCCATTATTGTTTGCTATGGAGATTCAGTTCATGATCATTTTAGGGTGGATTGTTGAATCTGACTGAATGATGCGTTTTGGTTTTTATTTAGAATAAATATATAAACAATATTATGTTTCTCTGAGTATAGTGCAATAGCAAAAAAAAACACAAATTTCAAATCAATTGCCAATATTTAATCAATTATAAATAATTTTTTTTTAAAAAAATGTAATATTTCTAGATATATTCATTTTGAAAATTTTCATTTGCCGTTACTGTAATGAGTTTTTCTAAATCGTATTTTTTTTCTTGATCTCTATAGTAACAGTCATAGGTGCACACGCTTCTGATTTCAGGGAGGGGTACATTTGAAAAATGAAGATAGGGTATATTTTTTTTTGGCATCGACAAAAGTTACGACCAAAAAAAAAAAACACGGTCTTCAACTTTCAAAAACCATCGACGAGATTGCAAAACGGCCTCAAACTAAAGTTACGAGCAAAAAAAAAACGGTCTTCAGTACTCAAATACCGCGGAAAAAACCGCGGTGAGTGTAAATCGTATTTTGAAAGAAAAAGTGAAAAAATATACTATTTTTCCAACAAACCGCAGAAAAAACCGCGGTGAGTGCAAATCGTATTTTCGAAAAGTGAAAAAAGATACTATTTTTTCCATTTTGGAAATCGACATAG
>JAABKK020010841.1:0-22983 GCA_011634745.2 Catotricha subobsoleta
AAAATCTGTAAAGATTCAATGAATGCATGGTACATATGCGATATAGATAAAATCTATATCGAAATATCTGTACCGCAACTTGAAAAATCTTTATCGACTAAAAAAGTCTTTACCGACAGGTTATACGGGATATGATAAATATAATTAATAAATGTCCTTTGCATTAAATGAAAATGATGACAGATCAAAATCTGTTTATTTCTTCATGATCAGCAAAATCTTTAAGCTACCGTATATTTGCTGAATGGTTGGATAATTTTGTCCACAAATGACAAACTTTAAAATTTCAATGCAAAAATTTGAGAAAAGAAAAAATCAAAAACAAAAAATAAAAACAAAAATATTTACCAATCAGTATTATGATATCTGTTCATAGGTGCATTATAATTAAAATACTTAACAATTAAATAATAAATTTCGCTCCATTCACAATTTTCAATTCAATTCAATTTATTCTTTAAGTTTTTTGTTTTTAACATATTAACATATTATGAGATTCAATTATATTAGTAATTTTTCAGCAACTGGACATTATTATTTTAGAAATATATTTAATATTATTATTTACAGTATGCGGTAAAGAAATCCTTTTCTTAATTATAAGTTTTGGTCGACAAAAATATATTTTAAATGAAGTAGATGAAGTGATAAGTAGGAAAAAAATTGCTGAAATTATTCCACTGGAATGGTATGAGATTCATACCATAAAAAGGTATGTAATGGTATATTTCGGAACATTCATACCATAAGTTATACCTAATTATGGTATTAAAAATTTCATACCACATCTAGGCATAACTTTTATGGTCTGTGTTTTATATCACCCCTGTCGATTTACCTATCTTTCTTATTTCTCTGTCTTTGTTCTTTCTTTGGTTTTAATGGACTGTAAATTTGTTTGTAAAATAATAGACACTTGATTTATTTACTTTAACTTGGAGTTTAATTGAATTTAATTTGGGTTTAAGACAATTAATTAATATGATTTTTGGTTTTGGGTTTTTACTTTATGTTGTTAGCCGGCCGGCTGTTGTACGCAAAGTTGAAGTGGCAGGAAGAGCGATCTATATTAGTTAATACGCGTGACATTACACCACAGAAATTAATCGCTCTTTCTCTCACTTTCATGGAATTACAAACAGTCTGAATGATCCAAAATATACCATTTCATATCTTTTTATGGAATGAATTTCATACCATTCCAGGGTATGACAACTATTTTTTTCACTAGGGAACCCATTTTCGCTGTATGTTGTTAAATTTTGGTTAACAAAGCTGTACTGACGATTGCGAAAGCATGAAATCCGTATTTTTAATGGTTAGTTTTGAGGTTTCTCTAAAACTAATAAATCTCCATTTATATATTGAGTTAAATATATAATTAGTGGAATGATAAATTATTAGAGGACGTTGTTTAACTGTATAATGTCAGTATTAACTACTGTGATCCAATTCTGAAAGGACTATGATAGTATGATTAATCTATTATAATGCGCTTATTAATTTAATAGTTTTTGTTATGTTTTTTTATAATGTTCTTGTTTATATAATGCTCTCATGGAGTCAAGGATTTTAACCAAAAACTAATAGCATTTTCATAACGTAATTTATATATTAAACATAATAAAACAAATTTCCGCTAGATCAGATAAGTTAATATTATTATTGAATAAGATGTTCTTAATTTTACATGATAAGCATGGTTAAGTATTCATTTATTGTGCATATTTGTCTTATTTAGTTCATAATTTGAATTTGAGCAGCGATCGTGGAAGTTTGCTGGCAAATAGTTCGAAATGGTTACGGATATTTGGATACCTGGTGATTTGATGTAATCGTTCAGTGGAGAATCTACAAAAAAATCCGTTGATCATCTTATAAGGTTTTTTGTTTTGCACTGCTTGCAATTTTTTGATTTACGGTGCTATGCTGATTGGTACCAAACTGGTCATCCATATGTCATTATGGGTCTAATGATAGATCTGGTATATGATTATTTTTATTTTTGGGGACATTTTTTAGCCAGTAGTGGGGTAGACACTTCGGGTACATTTAATGGTTTTCTCACAAGCCAATGCATGATGTGGACCAGATTTTTGTCCAGGTTACACCCAGGTATGTGACGGTATTTGAAAACTGCATCTCGTTCCATTCACCATAATAATTATATATCGATAAAGAGTTGGTTTTTTTTTTTAACAAATTTATATATATATTTATATCATAATATTTTTTTTAAATGAACATCAAGATCATAAAGTGGCACTGCCGATATTATAAAAAAAAATCAAATTAATAATAATAAAATTAAAAAAAATGGCTTTAAAGCAAAATTGTTTTCAAAAATATATATTAATAAATTATATCGTTTGTGTTAAAAATCGGCGCGGTAATGGATATTTTAAACACAATTTTTGTCTTCTTTTACTGATAATGTCATTCGAAAAGAGATAAACAAAAAAGAAACAAATACCTACAATCTACATATCTATAAGGAACTGTCGCATTAAATTCAAATAAATTTTATTATACAATTATGTACGTTTTATTTAAATTAAAAAAAAAAAAGTCGTTCAAAATAATATCCACATTGAACTAAATTTAATACAGATTACAGACGAAATATAAAGATATTTTTTTTTTCTTTGGTGGATTGTGTAACTCTATATATGACTGATATGAGGGTCCTTCAAATGATTGGGATTGGCTTACTACTTCTTTTAAATATATTTTATGAGTTTCTCATACCAAATAATTCAAACAATATTTATTTCATTTAAATGCAGAGACAGCGGTGTCGACTTTCATAATTGCTATGGGTTGCTAAACCGCGAAAAAAAACCACGTTATGTGGAAATCGTATTTTGAAAAAGTGAAAAAGAAATAGAATACTACCTATTTTTATATAACCGCGAAAAAAAACCGCGCTATGTGGAAATAATCGTATTTTGAACTATGGGTTGCTTACCTACCCCATCCGATTGCTATGTATTCTTTAGGGAACCCAGGTTACCCAGAAATCGGCGCTACTGAATGCAGAAATAACATATTTGGCGTGATAGAAAAAGAAATAAAAAAAAAAAAACAGTTATATAAATAAAGTAAATATATTTCATAAAATTCATTCACATTAAAATCGTATTGCAAATTAAGAGCCAAATCAAAAACTATGATATTATTTCGTTTATGGTGAATGTTGAATTTAATTCTAGTACAGTATGGTCACGCTAACTTGAACTCAAAATATGTATTTTCGAGTTACCGAGCTCTCGTTACAAATTGATAAATGGTAAGGTTTGGGTTATAGAGTCCTCCGGGACCTCTTTTAAGCATATTTTACTGCGGGGGGTTTCACGTGATGGGAAAATTGCAAATTGAACTGATCTGAAAATTTTTCTTCCTTTTATAAGTGCACACGCTTTTGAGGTGGTAAATTTGTATAATTTTTTTTTATAAAAATTCAAGTGAGAAAAAAAGGTCTTCACTTCCAAAACTGAGAGCTAAAAAAAAAAAGTCTTCGGTCTTCCACCAGCATCGACGATTGCAAAACTGCCTCAAAAATAAAGTTGAGAGCAAAAACAAACAACCAATAACCATCGACAATTGCAAAATCGATTCCAAAAAAAAGTTATTAGGAGCCCAGCATTCGGGGTCTTTAAGCCCACTGCTGGGGGTTCAAATATATTTCGGGGGGTTCTATGAAAATTCGGGTGGGCCTGGGGGATTCTACCCCCCCGCGTTTGTATGTTAAAAGAGGCCCTGGAGTCCTCAATGTTAAATTCATTTTGAGTTATCAAGGGATACCAGTTATCGAGGATTCGAGTTAGCGAAACGCTACTGTACTGACTAGTTATACACATTATCACTAGTTTATTCTGCTAACGATAGCCGAGAAAGATATGCTATAGTCAAAGTTCATGCACATTTTTTTGTATTTAGTTTTTCATCAAGTAAGTTGTATTTACGTTCACTGATAATAAATACACCTTATGTACCTATAAATTATAAAAAAAATTGCGACTTTTTTTGATTAATCTAATTTCGTTACACCGGGGAATATCTTGTTCGTCTGGTCGCTTTTATTAATTTGTTATCACAGATTTATTTGAAAAAATAAATAACCATAAATGAATTATTTTCTTAAAACTCCTTTAAAACTGTATTACACAAAACCTCTATTGAACGCCCCTCCTTAAATTGGAAATTTGTCTTGAGAATTTAGTGTTACAAAAATTAATTTGAAATTACTACAAAAGAAATTTTTATGATATTTTTCTCTTAATGACGAACAAAGTCAACACATTTTTTTTTTTTTGATATCGTGGTAATTGTGTAATTCATTGCAATAACGTTTTTTATAAAATGTTAAAATTGAAAATAAAAATTATGAAATTTGCATAGCACTGAATTAATAATGATATGTTTAACACTTTTTGCTTTTTATTAATATTCGTTAACTAATTTTAATTTAAAAACAATTTTTTTTAAACAATTTACTCATTTCTATATAATTAACTACCTACCATTCTACAATTGGTAATATTTTCACAAAATTCTATAGGTTTATTTAAATTTTTGTGATAACATTTATTTTAACGAGAGCTTTTGCTCGGTAAGAAGGTATATTTTTTTTGTATCTTAAATTAAATTCATTGTTTATTAGTATATTAAATATTAGTTTGCCTTTTATAGGTTACAAGTTTATTATATTTAACGCTTTTTTATTGAACATTTGCTTATAAATTCTTTTTTTGTATTCATTAGTATTTTTGCATAAATTCGAATAAGTGCGAAATGGCATATATTCAAATATTGAACTCTGTGACCTAAGTGAAATTATTGACAATTATCTTATATCCCAATTTGTTGTAAAATACAAAAGGTCATGAGCAGTGGCGGACTGGCCTCATGACAATACTGGCAATTCAAGAGTGGCTTGACCGTATTTACTCATAAATTGGCCTGCCCGAGTGAAGACTTAATAATTTTAAAATCATTTACCAGATTAGCCTGTTAATGCTTAGTCCGCCCCTAGTCATAAAGAGTCGTTCAAGTAAAGCATCCGCAATGTTTAGATAGATTTTTACAATTACCCCCCCCCCCCTTTATATACTTAGTAGGTATGTTTAATGAACACAATGTCATATTTTAGAATGTGGCTCTATAAATTTATTAGACATTACAAACTTACTATTCCCAGAGCCGGCGCTAGACCATTGTGCGCGCCCTAAGCTTAGCTGAAAATATACATTTAAAAAAAAAAAATTATATATATTCATTTGATTTTGTTTAATTCTGACCTTTAGAGCAATATGTTCTTATGTATTCCTTCTTATTTTAGTAGTAAGTTATTTTATTCTCATATTTGTCGTAGTTTATATTTTTTTAATTATTATTTCTTTCGCGCCATTAATTTGCTTTTAGCTCGCTTGTACTTTAAACTAGCCCTGACTATTCCTTCTACGCGTGTACCGTATCAATAAGTCAATAATTCATTTACCACCCTTTCCACATTGTTTTTTTTTAAAGCAAGATTTTGATGAGTCTCCCTCTCCCCATAAAGGAAAGAACGTCTTACTTGCATGACCCTCTAAGACACAATGTCATAATTTCCAATTTCATTAATACATGAACTATTTATTACAATAGACGGTACCAGCTTTTCAATTGCAATATTGCTTGTGCTCTAAAAAAAAAACCTTCCAATTCATGTATTATTTTATGATACGATAGCATTTATGTATAAAAATGATTGTTGTGCTAAAATGGAGATTTTCAAATTCAAACAAATTATTTAAAAAAAAATAGTAAAACTCTGAAACATTGCTCCACAATACGTTAGCGACAACTGAAAAACTTATGGATCGCGTCAGCGTCAGAGCCCAATGCAATGGTTGCTGCCCATGTTTAGCACATACAAATATTATCAATTGCAATTAGATGGAATGCAAGACTTAAAAAAAAAACTAGAGCCCAGAATCGTAAATATAAAAAACGAACTTATTTTCTTGTATAATAATTAATAACATTGAGAAATTTTAAAATCAAATTGATAGTTTTTATGAAAAATAAAATAAAATATGTTAACAAAAAAAAAGAAAAAAATACATATCACCAACTACCGTATACATTTCTTGAAAAAACCTTCTAGACAATTTAATTTAATTAAATAAATCAATTCTTCATATCATTATCGTACGATCTACGGATCTTACATATTTTTAAAAAGAAAAAAAAAATCATTCAAAGAAAGCAATCAACTTGAAGAAGAAGGAAAAAAAAGCCAACTAAGTTTATGAGAATTACATTATTACCAAATATATTTCAAAATTTAATAATTATCATCTATTTTGTTGACAAATAAAATAATAATAAGAAATTCAAAAAAATATACACTATCAACAAATATTTAAACTTATACAGTATAACTCCACTAGGTGGACCACTCCTCTAAGTCGATCGCACTCCACTAAAACGAAAACCGTTGGAATTGGTCTAAAATGTGTAATACACATGAAAATTTTAATCTTCCGGCTTTTCCATTTTCTAGACTTCCACTAAGTGGACCGGGTCCACCCAAGTTTGGTCTACCAAATGGTCTAATCAGTGCCATCCTCTAAGTGGAGCATTCCAAACTAGAAAAATGTTATGTACAAAAATAAAAAAAAAGAAAAAAACACCAAAATCTTATAACTTTTATGCATCAAAATGTATTTAAATATTAAATTCGATACGTCTTTGCTATATTTGTATCCAAAAAAAAAAGGATATATTAATTTCGATTTTTCCGATTTTCTGCACAAAAGTCATCCCCTTTGCAAACATTTTGGGTCCTAGATTTTTGAAAAATGAGCTCTAAATTTAGGAAAATGGGCCCTAGATTTAGAAAATCGTCTTAATTAAAAAGGCAGGAAAGAAAAGAATTCTGAACAGATCAAATTGGCTACCATTCCACCAATTTGTTTTCTAGCATCATTTCACTCTTTTTATAGTTCCCCCGTTAGGGGCTTAGCAGAAAGGGCATTCTGAACAGATCGAATTGCCTGCGATTCCACCATTCTGATATCATCCACAATTTTTAATTCTTTTATTTTCATTTTCCTAAACCTAGGGGCCATTTTCTTAAATCTAGCGCCCATATTATCAAATGTAGGGCCCATTTTCCTAAATCTAGAGCCCGTTCTCCTAGAGCCTTGAAGTTCCACGAAATGAAACAGTTCACCTAACTTTGCGCGACGGTGGGTGGTCCGCTTAGAGGAGTTATACTGTAGTTTTTTGTTTTTTTTTATTTAAAGAAAAATATGTCCTATAATCAAGTTGTACGAAAATACGGGCTGACTACTTCTAACATTTATTATACATAGTTACATAAATAAATTAAATTTTAGAATTAACAAAACCAAAAAAAAAAAAAATGTAAAATACAGAGAAAAAAAATAGCTTTACGTTATCGATATTGTCGCATTATTAAAATGACAAATATAATCGCCCACTTTTTTATTATTTGTTGTCGTTCAACAGATTCAATAAATTTCTTCATTTTGTGGTTTTTTTTTAGGTTTTATTTATTATTAAAATAGAAAACAAATATAACTACAACAACATCATCAATAACATAAAAATAACAAAAAAAATAAATAAAAATATGTCTTTGCGTCGATTCAAACTAAAGTTATGTATTTCGGGTGTATTTTTAATATTAATAAATAATATACACACAACATTTTTTGGTTAAATTATTGTTAAGTAGATGAGATGGTATGTGCCTAGTTAACAAAACAAAACAAAACAAAAAAATAGAAAGAAAAACGTAGAGAAAAAAAACACACACGTAAAATTATTCATAATCTTAAAATGAATATTTAGTATATCTTTCAAAAAACCAATAGATAATGCCTGGGTTAGTACATTTTGTAGAAAATGAAGATTATAATAAACGAGTAAAGAGACAAAAACAAAAAAAATAACAGGCATATTTGTCACCTTGTAAAATTCAATTTAAAAAAATCGTATGCATATTGTATTAAATTATTGTGTGTGTATTAGGGTGACCCATATTTTATATGGAAATATTATTGTATTTTGGATATCTTCGCCTAACACATATGTGATAGGGTTTAGTGTAAATTCGCGATCTGCATGCTCACTAGGCGGCACTAGTGTCTATGCAGAAAAAGGTGATCAGAACTGTCAAACACCTAGAAAAGGAGTCGTGAACTGTCAAATGGCCTATTCTGATTGGTTGATTGTGTAATAGGGTGGAACGAAAAAAGGGTCTAAAACCGATTTTTGGCCTGAGCAAATTTTAACCATTAAATTTGTTGGCCAATTGAGAAAAAAAAAATTTTGAGACAGGGTCCCAAAGTTTTATAACTCAAAATTTGACTTTGAAGCCATTTTATACAGCCAAGATGGCAGGCTAGAACTTCGTAATGTATAAGGGGTTTGTAGAGAGGAAAACCATAATAAAGAAAAAATTGTTCAAAAATATAGCTCTCTTGAGGTGCGCAAGGTTGTATGTTGGAGTCTGTAGATGCCACCGTTCCAAAGATATTGAAGTTTTCCTGAAAAGGGCATTTTTCAAGATGGCGGCTCCACTCGGATATTTTTCGAACTTTGAGTATGTCATTTTGCTCATTGAATACTATTTATGGATGGTGAAATTTTCAGCTTGTTATATGAAAATTCCATCTAGAAACAATTAGTGACTACACTATTTAGCCGCTTTGAGCGACCTCTAAAACTTAGCCGATCGATCTAAAATTGGGTACAATTCTTATTGCCACTAAACCCTATCACATGTATGTGTTAGGCTAAGTAATCCAACATCCAATAATATTTTGGGTCACCCTAGTATATATATTTATTATAACATATCAACGTTTGCTTTTTATATTTTATTATATCGTTAAATTGAACGGGAGAGAATAAAATGTATAAAATTGTATTTAAAATCACATTATTGCTATGAATAATAAGTGTATATTAAAAATATATTTAAAATTTTTGTATAATACGAATAATGAAGGTGCTCATTTATAATATTTTTAATAATATAGACAAATAATAGACTGCGGTAGATCGATGTGTGGCTATATGTTTGCTGATGCTTAAATGCGAGCTAAATTATAAATTTGTATAAATAATTGTAAAATTGTGTTGTGTTGTAAGTAAGTATAGAAAATGAAAAGTCTAAAGAGGTTGACAACTGTTCTTACCTTCTATTATGCAGGGAAAAAGATTTCTTTTCATTTTTATTTTAATGCATTCGCATTTATATTAATATCAGCCACGTATAAATTAAAAGAAGACACAAGAAATGAAAGAAGAGACGAAGAAACAAAAATGACATCAAAATACCTATAGTATATAAAGGTTTTAGGTTCACTTTAAACTATAATATTTTATTAACGGTAAGTTTAGTTACCAACAAAAATTTATTAATATTTATACGTTAAATATATTTGTAATTTAACAAAATTTATTAATATTTTTTTTTTGTTGTTTTTGATTCTGTTTTGCTTTTGACAAACAAAACAAATAATAAAAAAAATAAATAAAAAAAATAATGAAATGTTAATGAAGTAGTTTAGTATTTGAATAACCGATAAGTAGACGCATTGGTACGATTCGTACGTGTTATTTATGGAATATATATTTATCTGGCATATATGTACCTACGTAAATCGTAAATAAAATGTTGTTTGCTTATAAAATGATGCTACACAATATTTAAATTGATGTCAAAGTGTAGCATATTCATTAATGCATATTTAATAACAAAATTTTTTGCAAACATATTAAAAGACGCACATAAACCAAATGTAATTTTTTTTTGGTTTTTTTTTTTTTTTAAATAGATTAAATTCAGATCTGAACAAAGTTATAAATAGCAAATTATTATCATTTGTATAAGGAAAATTTCAATCAAGATATTCAATTTGCGTCATATTTGGATTTTTTTTATTATTATTATTATTCGTATTAGAATATTTATTTTTAAATATTGTTTTTGTTATACATCTGTTGATTTCATTTATAACATTTTGTCACACAATTGACGAAAATGAAATTTAAAAATAGAATTTGGTTGATTATTTTAAGGAAATTATTATAGTATTCAGGTATAATAAAAAAAAAACATTTTGTTGAATATGCGAGTCGTCAGGAATCAAAACTCGCTAATCACACTTTTTTTTTTGTGTTCAGCACACATTTCTGCATATTTTCATGTAAATAAATTTGAAAAATCTTTGTTTGATCTGTGATTTAAACAAAAAAAATAACATGATTTTTATAATAAGAAAAAATATTAAAATTGGATTCAAAAGTTTAATTAGCGAGTTTTGATTCCTGATGACCAGTGTTCGCAAAGATGATTTTGACCAAATGGATCCAGATGATCAGATTTTTTCATATAACTTCGAAATTAATTGGAAATTAATGAAATGGTTTATTACAGAAAAATGCTGATTAGTATCAGGAATATATCCACATTCACAAATATTAAATCTCTGTTGTCATTTATATAAAGTCAAAGGTTAAAGTAGAAATCATCTACAAAAATCATCTAGATGATTTTGAGTTTTAGCTATTGTATTGCAAATAAAATAAAAAGTGAGAATTAGGCATTTGTACATTTAGACTTATTTCTGTAACTAATCAGAAACTTTCCGTTATAAAGACCATATCAGTAATTTCCAATTTAGTTGGAAGTTAAATGGGAAAAACTGATCATCTATTTTCTTTGCTCAAAAATATCTGTGCGAACACTGCTGATGACTCAATATTATCACTCATCAAAATCCATATAGTTAGTCTCTATTTCTCCGTTATTTAACTCTGAAATATATAAATATTGAATATACTTATAGATAGTGAGAAGGAGAAAAAAAAACATATAAAATACACTTTTAGTAAAATTGATTTTAATCAAATGGAAATCCATAGCATTGACCTCGGCATTGACCAAATTTTTCCAAACTCAATCAATCATAACTTATCATAAAAAGAGAAAACGTTTACTGAAATATGAGTTACACGTTGACTTGCATGTCATCAGTTTCTTTGACCTGTTTGGTCATATAAATAAGCTTTATAATTAACTATGAGCACTTCAACTGCAATGTGCTACTACGAATATTAATTGGAAAGCTATTCCATAAATCAATTCCATCAGTAGAAATTGATATTTCTTCTCGAACTATCTTCTTTTTTTTAATGAAATCACTTTGACAACGAGTACAACTGCTGTCAATATTGAAAAGATAGGATAAATAATTCGGTGTCTTGCTTTGTAAAAAACGATAAATAAATATGGCACGTATTTAAATGTTCAGTTAATAATCCCAATGTTCGGTAAATCGTCCAAATGTTCAGTAACTGAATAACCCGAATTACTCTGGATTGGGATATTTTCACAAAGAGAGAATGATAGGTTTATAAAAGAGGAAAGAAGAGATCCCCCAATTATCTCCAGTGAAGCCCTAGCGGGGGAAAAAGTTATTCAACAAAATGTAACTTTTTCTACCGAACATTGGGACAATTTACTGAACATTTGGATTTTTTTCTACCGAACAAAAGGTTTTCCTTACTGGTAGAATAAATAGTTCCCAATAAATATGTATGAAGGACAGGGCCTAATTTAAGGAAAAAGAACAAGTACACTAAATACTAAATTTTGGAAACAGTGTACCCTACCCTTAGCATGATACACTCTTAAGAAACAAGTACACTAAATTTGAAAAACGAGTACACTATTTTAATAAAATAATTACCAAATATACTGAATGACAACGTTAAAAACCATAGCGTTTTTGAAATTCTGCTTTATTTATTTTATGCCAATTAAATAAGATTTATAAATTTATGAACTTTTTTACATTTTACATAATTTTTACATTAGAGATTATATAAAAATTAATCTTTTTTTTATTTTTCATAAGATTTGAATTATTGCATACTTATTTGTTTTTTAAATTTAAAAGTGTACACAGCGAATCGATTTGGTAATTTTAAGTCAGCGGCTTCGAAAACGCCTTGGTACCTTTCTTGATCCATGGCTTTGGATGTTGTACAATCTCGCCGATCTTTCATTCTAAACCAATATAAAGTAGCTGGCATATGACCAATTTTTTCCAAAGCATATAGAGCTATTTATAGACCATAATGACAGCAGGATAATCAACAAATCATTTAGGTTGTTGATCAAATTGTATGTCATATGTATAGAAATATTGATTTTTCAAATTTTTAAATTAGTGTAATTGTTTCTAAATATTAGTGTAGCTATTAGTGTACTGTGTACCAAGCAAAAAAATCAGTTACACTAATAGTGTTCAATTACACTCTAAATTAGGCCCTGAATTGAAGGACCGCATAACTTCAGCTTAACTTTATTCATTGTCATGAGATAAAACTGTGAATTGTGATTCAAAGAAAAGGAACTATCATAAGATTGGAATAATCATTCGGTTTTCAACAAGTTTGAAGTCAGTGGCTTTTTTTGAAACATCCCACTAATCAAATATTATAAAAACGTATTCCAAAATGGTTCTATATAAAGGATATAAATGTAAATTATAACACCACAAAATATTTCCATTAAAATATAATATTTCAATTATTTTAAAATGGTCACCAAAGTGATGTATTTATTCTATCGTTTTAAGCCTATTATTATTATATAGATATTTACCAGTAATTTCAAATAAAATAATATAATCTCTGTTTTAAAAATCTGAAAAAAAATTAAGCATAATATTCGACCTATAGTAGTAAATCAGTATTCCGATACAATGGCTGTCGTTATAATTACTACAAATGTATAAATAAAGTATGTTTCGAAAAACAAAAGGTTTTTAAATATCAACAAAAACCTTGCCTTCCCTCTATTACTTAAAAATGAAAATTAATATTATTGTTTATTTAACTAAACCAGGCAGTTTTAATGATTTTTCGATATGATAAACTTCTTACATCGCATATTGAACGAAATCTGATATTCAAATTATTTGTTAAATAACAAAAAAAAAACTATTTAGAACATTTTTAATCACACAGACACATAAACATTATTTACATCTAGTTCAATCATAATTCTAAAGAAACCAAAAAAAAAACAGACCCTCGTTTTTTTATCTATAAATTTATATACTGGCACTGTGTAAGAAAGGCTCAGAATATATAATAACATAATTCATTCAAGTATATTATCTTATGAACTTCATGTTGATATTTAAAATGAAACTCAACTCAACTCCCGTTGGGGTGTCCCGTGTGTCATATATAACATATTTTGAAGTGATAAATAACATTTCACAATTTCAGATTGTTTGGATTTTATATGGAACTTTTAAAATAAATGGTTTTCTATATGTGTTCGTTTTGTTTTTTTTCTTTTCAGTTTTTTTTTTCTGTATTATAAATAAAATTATGAAATGATAAACCACCTGTTATTGTATTTGTTTTTATTGATACGTTTTTTTTTTATGATTTTATGCGCCCAGTTTAAAACTGATTTCTTGGAAACTATTGAGACCCTTTCATTTGAATCTTATTTATTTATCTATACTAGACCAAACTGTACATTAGGGTGACCAGAAGAAATCGACATTCGATGTTTCAAGAGCCTGGATGGGTGCTCTAAGTGTTGCATGTCGCGAAAAAAGAGACTTTACAAAATGTTTTTGAACTTGCATATAACTTTTGACCGACGCCGCAGAGCAGTTGAAGTGCGTAAAATTTGATGGGCATTATGGGGAGAACCGCCTTATTTTTTTTTAATTATCTTTTTTAGCTTTTGTTCTCAATACACACTTTTACTGCTCTGCGGGTCGATCAAAAGTCATGCAAATTCAAAAATATTTTGGAAAGTTTCTTTTTTCCCGAAATGGAACACTTTGAGTACCCCCAGGCACTTGTAAATTTAAATGACGATTTTTCTCCATACAAAAATTGGTCACCCTAATGTACATATAGTTTAATAATATTAGATTAAATCGAATTCATGAGATCTAAAACAAATGATAAACATTGTGGCATTTATATTTATTTAGAAATATAAAAGAAAGAGAAAAAAAAGGGTTCATTCGATTTTAAATAATATTAAAATCAAATTTTATGCTGAAATGTAAAGCAAGATTTAAATAAAAACGAAAATTATGATAATAATAATAAGCCATACCGAGCGAGGCACATACCAAATGGTATGTAATAAATCAATAACTGCAGGGTTCAATATGCATTTTTAGTTGTTTTAATCTTTCAAAAGAAACAGAAAAAAAATTAAACTGAACTAAATTTTCAAATAGAAATTAATAAACTACAAGAATGTAAAAATTTGCTAGGTAGAATTTTTGTGCAATGCGAATAATAGTTGGTAAATTTCAATAAGCCACAAATTAAACATAGGTTTTAATGGGCGGGTTACTCCAATGAAACAATTACAGCATACAGACAAATGAAAGCAAAAAAAAAAAAAAAATAAGAAGAAAAATATTTTACAATAATAATGAAGAATTTCTGACTACAATTTTTATGAAACAAAAAAGAACAAAAAAAGAACAAATTCTGGGCCAAACCCTTTGGGCTAATCCGATTACCACAAAAATCTTTATTGTATTAACATTATATGCTGTTGCAAAATATTTGAACTTTAATTTTTCTCGTTTTATTTTTTTTCTGATGATTTGGTCATGTTATAATGTTTGCTGTGTTCTCGTTTCGTTGCGTTTGTTTTTGTGCAGTTAACAAGATTATTTATAAAGTCAACAATGGAATAAATGGGAGTGTATCCATGGCTCAGAGGGAACAATCATTTAAAATACAGAAAAATAAGATGAAAAAAAAATTGATTTGAACTGATTTTTGCACATGAAAAAACATTCTTAACTGTAGTATGCGGGTAAATAGTCTGAGTAAGATAAATTTATATAGTCGCGCATGTTATCATTTAAGTTTGATTGGATATAAAAAGAAAATTACAAATTCTGGGATGTGTATTAGACGCTTTAAATAATTTGATTCTTTTGTTTACATTTTAATTTTTTATTGTTACGCACACTAACATACTAACAAGTTGTATGGTCGAAAATGCATCTGTCTAATTTAATGTAACTTATCTTTTCGACTATGCGGTGGCAATAGAAATTGGATAATTGTACTGTCGAGAAAATTGAACAATAACCTTGTTAGTGTGTTCTCAGTATAAGGATGATGCAATCATGGTTCGAGGACTGGAAAAGTTTCCATTGAAATATATGCCATTTGGAAAATTTGCGGTAAATGAAAAGATCAAGTTTTCTGGAAAATTTTCTATCTTAAATTATACTGTAAATAAATGGAAAACTTAACATTGCCCTATTGGAAAGTTTCTATCCCAACTTTTCTGGAAAAACTCGAATCCTGAATGCATTCGATTCAGTTTTTCCAGATAGATTTTTTTCAGTTATTATGCTGATATAATCTGATCAAATCGGGTTTGTGTTTGGTCTGCTTCTCGTTCGTTCATTATTTTAAATCATAAATATGTATAATATATTTTTTATTTTTAAATAAATTTCCAATAAATATTAAACTACTCTTTTTGTTATTTATTACAGTACTTGCGAGTTGCGATAAGAAATAATTTCGATTAAAATTTCTTTAATTTTGAGTGTATTTCTTAATTTCTTTTTTGTTACTCAAAAAATTAATAATTAATTAATTGAGGATATGGCATTTCCTTTTCAATTCGTCAAAATCAAAAGAAAAAAGAAATCCTAATGTTGTATTACTGTCAAAAAAGTTCCAATTTCTCATGTCACACAGATCCATTTATTTTGAAAAGTGATAAAAAAAAAGAAAAGAAAAAAAAACTTTCACGAAATTTATATTATTATGCGCTGTATAGTTGTTTTTTTTTTCATATTGAGTACGAAAACATATTGTTCAAATCAATTTCATTCAAATATTTTATGTTTAGATTATAAATCGAAATTGTATAAAAATAGGCACAAATAATATAATATAAAAAGATTAACACATCCTTTGTAGTGAATCGTTACAATATGTCGTATAAAATCCATTAATATATTTCAACATCATCTATCATTTTCAGTATATATATATTTTTGTTATGAGAATTGCTATGGAAATCTATCTCTATAAATTGATGGGTCAGATGATCCAAAAATTATGTATTTTGTGTAGTTTTTCAACGTAACCAATGTATTACAAAGTATTATTATAGGAAAAGGTCTGCCCTATTCGACAGTTTTGTTTAAGTTTTCAGAGCGAATCACATTCGACTATTATTATTAATGTTTATTAAATGCCATCAATTCGCTATCGATGTGTTTAAAATTGAGGTGTTTTGAAGAGGTCGATTTTAATTGCGAAAAGCATCATCAGTTCATTTCTTGAATGATCAAACAACGAAAACATCTTTCGACACAACAATATTATATCGTTTTGCATTGGTAACCATTACCATTAATTTTTACAATACATTTTGTTTTTTTTTTTTTGTTTTCTTCGAAACATGTTAACATAAAAATGTACAACATTAAATTTATCATTTCATTTCATATCAGTTAATTTTTCTAATTAGATTTTATGATGTACATACAAAGCCTTTTTGTTAGGTTGTGTATATTTTTTTATATATATATACCTAATAGATGTAATATATTATCTGCGTTATGTACATTTAATTTCTATTTATTGGATATATTGGTTAAACACTTTGGGTTGAAGCGAATGTCGAGTATCGCATAAATAATATATATATATATATATATATATGCGTATACTAGGGTGGTTCGTTTCTCAAAAGTTTTTCAATTTTTCTAGCTCCGAAAGTATTTTTAGATGTAACTGGACCTAAAACGACTATTTATAATGTTTTGGTCCGAATTTATTTAAATCTAACCACCGCACGCGCAATCCAGGTTGAACTAGTGTTTTTGAGTGTTTTCACCTTCTAAGTTCTATGAATTTTAAAAGGTTTTATGAAACTTCCAATTTTTTTGTATTTTCATTCGCAGGAATTAATTCTGAAACTTTTTGTATTGAATTCAATCCGGTCAAGTCCTTAGATCTTGAGAGATACGGATTCAAAGTAAAAAAAATGTCCAAAATCAATGATTTTTTCACAAAATTTATCTTTTTTACATCTTTTAAGCCACATAACTGTTGAATGAGTTTATAAAATTTTTCAATTTTGTTATTCTCAGGATTAAATTGTGGAACTTTTTTCTACAGAAACCAAACCCTAATAACCATCGATATCGGAAATTACCAATGACAAAAAGCTATTTCGCTCTGATATCTATACGATGTGAACGATTGCTATCAGGAAATCATATCGAAATTCATGTATGTCTGATATCGATTTCGATACGATGTGCGATATCTGAAAAACATATCGATGGGATGTATATTTGATGTCGATATCGTTTTCGATATCGTATTGATATCCTGCCGAGCCGATATCTAAATCGATGCACATTCTATATGTATTCGATAAGGTTCGTCATATAAATATGATACCGAAAGCGATATTTCAGCTCTTTTTCGATATCATATCTATATCATAATCATATCTGTGATTATTAGGGTTAACCGGTAATTCTTCAAAATCTTGAGATAAATTTTCGGAAATAAAAAGTCAAAAAAAAAACGAAACTTTTGGAACTCCCATACAAAAAACGAACCACCCTAATATGTAAGTAAACCTTTTAACAATTATATATTTAAACGTGAAATCCTCAAACGTACATTGGTGCTTAGGCGCAGATATATATAGATATGTATTAGCTTATGGTATATACAATAAAATATATATTATACCTACTTATTATATTGGTACATTGATGTCATTAAACGATCATTAATAATTTTTAATAATAATATTTTAATAATACACAATACGAACATTTTTGTCAATGTTCATTAGTCATATAACCAGCCACTACATATGATGCGAGCATTATATGTGATGCGTTGCGAGTCGAGTAGGTTATACTTATTATATTTATTTCTATGTGGTTTTTTTTTTTTTGTTGTGTGTATGTAAATTTGCATAATTCAAAATATATTTAAAAAAAAAAACTATATAGAAATAAATAAATACATTTCTATGTCTATCCCGCAATATATTAACAATTCATTTAATTAATTTACAAATATCTAAGTAGATAATTAATAGGTGAAGAAATAGGAGTGGTCGTATTTTTAGTTGTTGTTTTTTTTTTTTTGGTTAACTTGTTGGGAGGTAGAGAGAGATTATATTGGGTATGATGTTTGGTGTGCGGTAGAAAATAATATTAATTTGATAATTTTATTTTTTTGATTGCGCTTTCCGATCGTTTAATGGTATATGGATTATTGATTAGGCTTTTATGTTATTTAGGTGAGTGAAGAGATTTTTAAGAAGCTTCACCTAAAAATACAAAAAAAAAACAAAAAACAAAAAAAACATCAATGTTGTGGGTATAAAAAAAAAGAAGTTATTTGAATTTTTTTTCTATTTTGCGAAATTTAGTTTTATTTGATCATTAAAAATTGAATAACCTTAGATGATACTGATTGATCATCACATAAGGCCAATTAAAGATATAAAAATAGTTAGGAGTAACATTTTACAATATTTTATATTTCCATAAACAAAACACCAACTGAACTAAATACGTGTGTACGGAATGAGAATTTTAATAAATATATTGTATTTTTATATTACACGCACACGAAATATTTTCCCTGACGTTCCCAAAATGGTGATTTGTTATTAGGGAATAATAATACATATAAGTATTGTTAAGTGAGATAGTTTTAAATTCATTCTATGGATTTCAATATTTTAATAAACAAATTATCATCTTTAACAACATGTTAACCAACAATTTTTTTTTGTTTTTTTCATTTATTTATGCATTGTTAATGTGTTAAACGTACTTCTGTTTATTATAACAACAATTTCCATCGTAGTTCGTAGTAGGACATAAACAACAGGGGTATTCACTTAAAGTTGTGAAGGTCGCGTAACTCGCGAAAAAAAACATACTTACGCGATTTACGAAGCCATATACACGTTTTAGTGAATACCCCTAACAAATTTTTATGGAAACTACGAGAAACTTATATATATATATAATACTGCATCTGAAAAAGATTTCGATATTATTTGAATGACTTACTCATAATCTAAATTTAGAACAAATCTCTTAAAGTCATAAATAAATAACTGTGCTAAATATTATCATAATAAAATTATTTATTATTTACATAAAGTGACTAATCCAAAACTAACATCCCTTTTTTTAGCCTTTACATACACACCAATGACAAAGCGATGGAAGCACAAAAACAACAATAACTGAAATAAAATATGTAAAATCAAAAAAAAAAAAAAAGAAACATTTTAAGAAAAATGAAAGAAAGAAAGAAAATATTGAATTAGAATATAAATACTTACAAATTTGATGCGACCATATCGATCTCATCTGTGGGACCACGCACATGAATGGCATTTTTGCTTAACATATTTGTTATTGTAAATTGTTTCAAATAATTCCTGTGCATTGCATACCTACCTCTATCTCTCTATCTACATTTCTTTGCATTGAGGTTACATATATATATATATATATACGTACACGGGGAGTAACCATTGTTTGCCACTTCGTTGAAGTCAATACATCACAGCTGGAGTTCTTTAAATAAAATTTTAAAAAATATACAGATATTATATACAAATACTATCTGCGATTCTTTCAAAAATTATGGAAAAAAATAAATAAATAAACAAATTTAAAATTAAAAGAAAAAAATGTGTATATGGATTAAAATCTATCTGACAATTTTCAATTTGGAATGAATTTGTTCCATTTGAATCAAAACTCTTCTTATACTAATGCTATATAAATAAGAAAATCTACCGAACGTGCAACGCTTTATAAATCACCGGATGAACAAATTGGTATATATTCGCCTAACCGGTGTATTGCTTTTGCCTAATTTTATGGTTTGTGGTTTAAGCGAAATTTAGACGTCTTTTTTTTTCAATAAGCTTAGTATATATGAACTAATAAAAAAAAATCATTTCCTTGGAATAACACTCAGGGATGACCAAATTACAGGAGAAATGTAATTTGTAACTTGCATTTGAATTACATTTGGTATATAAATGTAATCCCAAAAATAGAAATTGCAATATACCATGGAAAAAAATGTAATTTAAAACCAAATGTAATTCAATTACTTTACTAATAAATTGTAATTTGTAATTAAAATACTTTTATTGATTTATTACTTGGCAAAAAATTTATAGACATTTCGTTTCATCATAAGTAACATTTCAAACAACTTATGACAAAAACGCTTTCTATGTGGTGAGAAAATCATTTTTCCATATAAGTAAAAAAAATAGTCTTTCTTTTTTGATGATGAAGACGGCAAAATGGTGTTAAACACCTCACGGCTACTAAAAAAAGATATTTAGAAAGTATTTCAATATCAGTTTTCGAATTCGAAAAATAAGCTAGTATTTGCATTCTTAACTCTACTTTTTTCAGAAATACGTAAGGTCGCAATAACTCACAAGACTCAAGCGCAAAATGTTCTTCCGAATTCATTAAAAAAAATTTGAAAATAATATATAATTGATGCCGAGAATTACTATGCTTCCAAAGTGTAATGTAAATTTTGCATTACAAATTACATGCCTCAAGAATGTAATTCGGTAGAATTACATATTACGATATTACTCGTAATTGAATTACGTGCATCCCTGATAACACTGCAGTTTGGTCAGTGCAATACTAAATGAAAATATAGTCTGATTGAATAAACTATCTATTTGACAATAAGTATATCGCTTTGTTGAAAACAAAAACATATTCAGTTGCTTGTTTTTCTTTCTTTCTAAATTCAGAAATATACTGAAGGTCATTTTAGTTATCACTAAGAAAATCTATATATAAAGTTAAAATTGTATCACATTCGAAATATATAAAGTTCATTTGACTTGAATAATTGCAGACATATTTCATTTTTAAGCCATAATTCAGTGCATATAAAAAAAAAACAACATAAACATAAAACTTCTGCCTGTTCAGTGATTATTCAGTGTTTGGATGTTACAAAATAATGCCTGGGTAACAAATTTCATTGTTTATAGTTTTGATTGTTATCAATTCACCATAAGTTTTCTCCAAAAATTCACAAATTTTTTATTTAACTAATATTTCTCACCTTTTGCCGGGGACCTCAACAAACACACACATATATATAGGATATAAATATTCTGTGTATTGTGTAAACCTATAGCAAATTTTTTGTTTGTTCTGTTTTTTCCTCTGAACGTTTGGTCAATTCGTTCGTTCTTCAGAAATATATAATACAGAGTACCAGAACACAGAACACAGAGAACCACCA
The DNA here is from genome assembly GCA_011634745.2 of Catotricha subobsoleta. Lineage (NCBI taxonomy): Eukaryota > Metazoa > Arthropoda > Insecta > Diptera > Cecidomyiidae > Catotricha > Catotricha subobsoleta. The sequence continues at coordinate 21,418 of JAABKK020010841.1, forward strand.
GAGGTCGTTTTATTTTATTTTTCTTCTTTTCTTTCGATTCTTTTTTGTTTGTTTGTAGTATTTGATCCCAAATAATGGTTGAATTGATATAAATTGCTATGTCACTGATTTTTATCAAAAAATAAAAAAATAAACGAAAAATTATTATTTTGGCTTTGGGTTTATGTTCTGTATGTTTGTTGTTTTTGTTAAATATTTGATACACAATATATATTTAATTCAATGTGAATAAAAATCTATATCCATTCCATATGCGTACATTAAAATTGTATTTTATGTTTTTACGAGAATAAATATTATATACTTATTATATATATAGTTATTCAGAACATATGGTTTTTCATTCTTCAGATTTTTATCGTAATCAAGAAATATTGTAAGTATAAGTGTGTGTGGCAGTGGCAGTGGCTGGCTATATGTGCTTTATACACATATATATATTCGAATAATCTTTCTATTGAACTAATTCATGCTGAGCTGAAAATGACTAACATTTTAGGCAAAATATTTCTATCGTATATAAATATATCTATTAAAACTATTAATGATCAATAAATTTATGTTATATGTGGACGCCTAAGCATTTTTTAGCTTATACAATATTATTAGATATGTATTTATATATAATGTGTATTCTAGAGATTAGTAAATTATTTAAAATATCGAAATTTTTTGAAAAACGCAAACTGCCAATTAATTTTTATTTTGTGGACAAAATAAAAATAAAATAAAATCGAAATAAATATTATTAAAGAAGAAGCGCGAGGTCGCTCTGAACCCCAAAACAAATGTTTTTTTTAAATTTAACGATCATTTAACGTTTATATGTCAATGATGGAAATCCATCAATGCAATCCAAGGAACAACACTGAAATAATACGTACATGGTTTTTTGTGAGAGACCAAAATTTAGTAATTTTTAATTCACAGATCTGCAAATACCGATATTCTGAGATATTGTTTGACTTTTTGTTTTTTGTTTAGACTAAAATTTAAGCAAAATTTGTATTAATTTAAATAATATAACGTATTGTTTAAAAGAAATAGCTGGCATTTATGGCTTAACACGAAAGGGATGTAAGTTTTAAATAACAAAAAAAAAAAAAAACAAACAAATATACATTAACTATATGTATAATACTTTAACAAGCTTCTCAGTAAATACATAATAAAGAAATTATTTTATTAAATTTAACAATAGCCCTGAATATAAAACTAATTTTGAAAATTTCAAAAATTTATTTAAAACATCTAATCTTTTTGTTATTTTTTCCATAAACCTAAAAAATATTGTTTTAGTATAAATGTTGCTCTTGTAGAGACAATTGGTATATTCGATTCTACAACGTGAACTTTGTTATTTTAACAATATAGTTTATGAAATACTTATAGCGTAGAAAGTTCAGCGCGCCTGTATAATAAAAGTGATCATAAAAGTCAACCCGACCCGAATTTCGGTAATTTCGGATACCCGACTGATCTCTGACAGTAGGGGTGATCATAAAAGTCAACTTTTAATTTTTTCTTTAAGCAGAGTTTGCAAAAGGTGCCTTTTTGATTCAGTAA
>JAABKK020010852.1:0-22974 GCA_011634745.2 Catotricha subobsoleta
GTTCTGTTTATAATTGAACATTAATTGATAGCCGAGTGCACTTGCAATTAATGCGCATGCAATTCGTTTTGTCCACATCCAAGAATATTTTGATTGTTCATGCTGAGTATTATTATCGGTGGTAGTTTTTTGGTTATTAAATTCGTTCCTTTTTGTGCAAGATGTTGATAGAAAAATTAATGCATTTTTATTGTTTGAAACTCCTTTTAAGTAACAACCAATTGGCAATGATAATGGATTTCTGCAAAATATTTTCGTCAACATAATTCGAGATTTTAAATATTATTCTGTAAGTTAGTCCGGTTGTATTTAAAAAAAAGAAAATATGGTTAGAAGTTTAAGCTATAACAATAGGTAGGTAAAAGTATATTATGCTGGAGACTGACAATGCCATCCATATACAGAAATACTTTAAAAACACGTTGCACAGATCTCCGCTTGAAAATTATGTCTCCGCTTAATTTCATTCAGAAAATCTGACTTTAAACTTTTTGAAAGCTAAAATAATATTATTATATGCCCCCCCCTGATATTTTTAAAAAATCTTACCCTCTGTCGAATTTGCCAAAAAGAGTATCTTTTTTCAGGTTTTGAACAAGAAATAGTATGTTTTTTAAGTTTCAGAGAACTACCCCATCTCGACTTTGAACAAAATAGTATCTTTTTTAGGTTTGGAAAAATGACCCTACTTTGATTTCAGAATTTTCAGAATTACCCTATCTCGATTTCTAAATAACGATTCGCACTCAGCGCGATTTTTTCCGCGGTGTTTTGTAAGAATTTGGAAAAAATAGTATCTTTTTTCAATTTTCCAACGATTTGCACTCACCGCGGTAATTGTTTGAAGACTGAAGACTGTACCCTCTATTAATTTTTCAAATCTACCCCTCCCTGAAATCAAAAGCGCGTGCACCCTATGAGTACCCCCCCCCTCCCCCCGTAGTAGCAAATCGGTGCATTTCTCCATACTCCGGCTCACCCGTAGAAGCAAATAAAGACATTTCCCTCATAGAATGTGCAAAATATTGTTAAATGTTTTTTGTTTTTTGTGTACTACAGCGCCTTTAACGGGCTGCCTGAGAACATCGGCAGTATTATAAATGGATTCTTTGATGTCGGTTTCCTATGAGTCGGCTCATAGGAAGCAAGTTTTACATTTTTGGAACAAAATTCCAAGATGTTTACGGTAAAACGTGTTTGTTTGTCCTGCAGCACTTGCCATTAAGTACTAAAGCTGCCAAACCGGGAAATAGCCTATAATCTGCGAATATATATACATCACTATCCATCATCATCACTATAACTCACTATACCCATCACAATACTTTTGCTTTCTCTCAACGGACAAATTATAAATTTACCAATGAGCGCCATCTATTTGAATATTGTTTCAATGTCTATTCGCCCGTATTCATATTTTGACAACTAAACACATTATTTCGTTCTTTTTGTCATTGAAATGTGTTGGTGATAAGCTCGTGTTTAAGAGATTTTTTTACCAAAAATCAAAACAAATAATTAAATTAATTGAAATTAAATACGAAAAAAATCGTGTAAAAATTATTACAACATGGGAAAATTAAATGTGACAATGCTTCGTTATCTATCGAAGGAGGATTTTCGTGTATTAACAGCGGTATGTAATTAAATGTTTTCATTCTGTTCTCTCAACACAACCTCAAAAATACCATAAATTCCTTCTAGCAAAGAAAAAGCAAAAAAACAACAACTAATATTTGTTTTCTGTTCTATTTAGATTGAAATGGGTATGAAAAATCATGAATTAGTTCCTGGTATGCTGGCCGCATCAATAGCAAATTTAAAATCGGGTGGTGTTCATAAATTACTTCGTGAATTATGTAAACATAAATTGTTGTCATATGAACGTGGACGAAAATGTAAGTGATTGAATTTCATAATAAAAAAACAAAAAAATTAACATAGTCTCATTTAAATGACTACTTTTTCGAATTGGAAATAAAGAAATCTTTCTTAATGTTTTGAAAATTAAGGTTTTGTCATAAATTGCTAGTAGAATAAAAGTTTACCAAACAGTTAGTTGAGAACAGAGAAGCCACAATTTGTTTCGATCTAGTACATGAGTCTTAACATTGTATGTTTGTTAAAACCTTTCACAGCTCAAAGCTAACCCCACACTCAACGCTGTTCATGTGTCGTCTTTAGACAGAGTGAGAGCAGATCGCGGTGACCGTTAAAATGTAAAAAAAAAAGTTTCTGGAGGGCAAACAAACATGTTTATGTTTATGCATAAATATCCCGGAATTTTGTTCGAAAAATGAAAAAGTGCTGAAGCCGACTTATAGAAAAACGACATCAAAGAATCCATTTTTAATACTCTCAAAGTTCTTCGGCATCCCACTGAGGTTGCTGCAGTACAAAAAAAAAAAAATTGTAGAATTTTGTATTGCAGCCCCTTTAATAAGCTGCCTGAGAACATCGAGTATATTAAAAATAGATTCCTTGGGATCGGTTTTCTATAAGTCGGCTTCAGCACTTTTTCATTTTTCGAACAAAATTCCGAGATTTTTATGCATAAACATGTTTGTTTGCCCTCCAGAAACTTTTTTTTTACATTTTAACTGTCACTGCGATCTGCTCTATAGATATTGACGTCTCTTATTAGAGTATAAAATATAAATTAATTAAAAAGCAATTTCTACGTGATTTCAAACAATGAAAATATCACACTTTTAAATGAAAAATTACAATATTTTTTTTGAAAGATTGATACAAAGTCAATGGAAATTATAAAATGTTTATTTATACTTTTTTGTTTGTCATAAGTAAGCGACTACACATTAAATTTCTTTGTTTCATAAAACTGTAGTAATCATGATTGAAAGGACAATTAAAAAGCTTGATAATTTAGAGTTCCAATCATTTAAATATTGTCAGGAGTCAGAGCCACGCAAAGTAAACAAAACAAAGTGAATATTTTGGGTGTTTTACAGTGCTGAAAAGTTAGACTTTCGTTTTATGAACAAATCGGTTTTTTAAAAGATAGATCAGCGAACATTTGATGAGTTTTCTCTAGCTGTGGTTTGCTTGCAATCTGTGACTTACTACAATATATGCTATATATTGCACTGTTACGTACAGAAGATAAAGAAATGAAAATATAGATAGATAGATTATACATATATAGATCAGATAGAGGTCTGCATGGACAATTCTACCATTAGATTTTGCATGAGCATAATAAGAATGGAAGCTACAGCAGTGGTGCTTGCGCTTACGAAAAAACTAATGGTATATTTGTTCATGGCCATGTCCATGCAGACCTCTGATTATATATATTCGAAATTTAATCAACAAAAGTGACGAAAATCTTGTTTTTCTTTTCAAATATTAATAACATTATTATAATTACAGTTGATGGTTATCGTTTAACAAACACCGGTTATGATTATTTGGCCTTAAAATCGCTTACCTTACGCAATTCGGTTGCATCGTTTGGTAATCAAATTGGCGTTGGAAAAGAATCAAATATTTATATAATTGCCGATGAAGATGGAACACCGTTATGTTTGAAATTACATCGTCTGGGTCGAACGTGTTTTCGAAATATTAAAGAGAAACGAGACTATCATGGCCGACGTCATAATGTATCTTGGTTATATTTATCACGTATATCAGCTACACGTGAATTTGCTTATATGAAAGCGTTACATGAACGCGGTTTTCCAGTACCGAAACCAATCGATTTCAATCGACATTGCGTTGTCATGGAATTAGTTCAAGGATACACATTGTAAGTTATGCGAGATATGGACCACTCTCTCTCTCTCTCTCTCTCTCTCTCTCTCTCTCTCTCTCTGTTGATGCAAATAAAATAGAATTAAATATTTATATTCGTTTCTTTTTTTTCTTTTATTAGTACACAAATCAATGAGGTGGAAGATGTCGAAACACTTTATAATGATCTTATGGATTTAATTGTACGATTAGGAAATTGTGGTGTCATTCATGGTGATTTCAATGAATTTAATATTATGATAACCGAAGATGCGAAACCAATTCTAATTGATTTTCCACAAATGGTATCAACTTCACATACAAATGCTAGAATGTAAGGAACATAATACTATTTCAATTCCGTCTTAAAAGATCTGCTTTGCAATTAAATTGTAATTAATGTTAATAGGTTTTTTGAGAGAGATGTTAATTGTGTTCGTGAATACTTTCGAAGAAGATTTAACTATGAATGTGCTGGCTATCCATCATTTGATGATTTAATACGTGATGATGATATGGACATTGAAGTATCTTGTAGTGGTTTTACAAAGGAAATGGAAAAAGATCTTTTGCAGGTGAAATGATGAATCTGTTTAATAATCATTTTCTGTACTTTATTGAGCTATTTAATCTCAAGATTCGCCGATATTCATCATTATATACGTATTTTGGATCACTACCCCATATACCATGTGGGAAGGTGGACAGGTGCAACTAACCACCAGTGTCACCAAATTACGTATAGCGAATATTGTGAAAATTACTCTTTCTGTCATTAATTAATTCTTACCATAATCGTTTTATTCCTTCAATTTTGCAGGAATATGGAATGGAATCGTGCGATGATGATGACAGTGACGATGAAACTGATTGTGCTGATGACGCAAAAATTCCAAATCAAACAAATGAATCAACTGATTATACGGAAAATGAATTGAATACAATGAGACAACAAGTTGACAATGAAATACAATTATCCGAAGAAAAATCTATCAATGATAAAACAAATAAATTTACGGCTGATGCAAATATTCAAAAGTATATCGAATCAGTATCAAAACATATGAAAACTGTAACCATAGAACCCGACGATATTGATGAATTTCTAGATGCGGTTGATGAGAATTCTGAAACAGTAATTCCAACTACAACTGAATCAAAACAACCAACGATAAGCAATCAAATAACACCAATTATTCCCCTTAATGATAAAGATAACAATAATTTCGATAATGTGTCAATTCATTCGGAACATAGTAATCAATCAAGAGATATTTCATCGGATGGAGATGAATTAGGTGATTTAGAACCAACATCACGTGAATATCGATTTAAAATGGTTAAAAAAATTCTATCAGATGCACGGAGTCAACGGTCGTATTCAACATCAGCGAGTACAATTGCACCGTCTGTCATTAAGGATCGAATAAAGAAAACCATTGATGTTAAGGAGAAACGGGACACACGAAAACGGTGTGTTGCAAAAGGTGAAGCTAGTGCTACAACAAGAGTAAGAAACGAGAATCGAGATACATGCAAACAATATGCTGGATGGGATTTTTAATTTATTTGAAAAAAAAAAAAAATCTTATATTTTTTCGGTATTTATTATTCACATTTGTTATAATTGTTGCTATATTTGATTTGGTTATATTTTAAGAAGAGTCATAGAAGATTTTTATGGTTTGTTCAAGAAAATGGATAAAACAAAACTAAAAAAAATGTTTTTCTAATAATAAATTTTTTAAATCATGAATGCATTTGAAGTCTTTTAAGTACGATGATGTAATACTTCCCAGAAATTACAATATTACTAAAATTAAAGGCGTTATCCATAGTGTAAATATTCCACGCCGATACAGTTGCTAAATCAAATATTAAATCAAAGTTCGTGTGGATTAGCGATTGCTCGCTCGTATCTAATGAATTTTGGCGATTGAGTTATTTACTGCTTATTAACCTCATGTACACAATTGTGAGTATTATTTTAAGCCATTTCATAATGAAGCTAGAAAATCATCCAAGTAATTCTAATTTGATTACATTATGTAAGCATTAGGCAATATATGTGTAGTTGCAGGGTGCGCACAGGCTCGCTTTTTCTGCTTTTTTTGCTTTTTTCAAAAACTGTAGCTTTTCTTTGCTTTTTCTTTTTATTGATCGCTATTTTCGCTTTTTTGAAAATATATTTGATTTTTCATTTTTTATTTCTTTTAATTACTGTTTTTTTTGCCAAATTATAGGATTAAAACCGATTTATAATTAAATATTAACTTAAAAATAAGATTTTATTGCGACTTGATTGTAATAATAGTAACAATATTTAAAATAACTAGAAAAAAACACCTTTTATTTGTTTTCAACTTTACATTTGTATTTTTTAAAGCTTTTTCGGAACTTCGCGTTTGAATTATTAATTAGAAAAATCTTATGTCTTGAAAGATAAACAATAACCGACTATAAATTCTAATGAATGCTTATTTAAAGGTATCGACGTATTTTAACAAAACATACTGCCAATCGATTTGGTACACTATTTCATTTTATTTAATTTTTGAGAATTTAAAAAAGTGTTGGTTTCGTAATTTACGTAATTTTTTTATTATATGAAGACCTTATTTGTCTCAGGATCTAGTGACTAGTGGATGTATATGGAATTGTTTCCCGGTGAAAATATATAGGTTTTCGAGTCAATTTCTAGCGGATTTTGGTTTGTTAGACCAAAAATGTGGTCCAAAAAAATTACTATTTTTTAATATTCACTAGATTAAGTAATCGGATTGAAACCAAAACCTATTTAATCGAGTGTAAAATAGTAATTTTTAAATTATTAATTTTATTATTAAAAAATTGTTTAAATAAAAAATAAAAAATCCAGAAAAATTACATTTATTTTTTTTTCAAAATTTTATTAAAATTACGCAAAAGTGAACTAATATTATTTTCATTTCTTTATAAAATTATCATAATTATTATAATTAATTTTATATTTCGTTATTCGTATGGTTGTATTATCATGTCTGTGTAAGTAGGGTGGATCGAATTTTTCAGAACCGCCGGCCGGTGGCTCATGATTACCGTCATATTTTTTTTTTATTGCAATCTCCGAGGTGCTTAACTCAGTCATAATATAGAACCACATGGTTAAAAAAAAATCATGAGGTTAAAAAACACAAAAAAACGATATGAGGTGTTTTTTTTTTGATGCGCGCTAACGTTGGCGAAATATTAAAAAATATTTACATTCAAATCTAAATATATCGGCGAACAATAATTTTTTATTTTCTACACATTTTCATGATATTTCATACTTTATTACACATATCGCTTTTTCAATAATTATTCGCTTTTCTCTTAAAAAACTGTCGCTTTTTCGCTTTTCTTTTTTCAAATTTCTGTGCGCACCCTGTAGTTGTAATCTATATACACTACATTCTTTATATATTTTAGACGGTTTAACATGAACCGAAGATAATTGTCGTTAACATTTTCTATATAGCCATTCAATTGTTATTTTTATGCTGACTATAGATAATTATTATCTAAATACGGCGTACATTTTTCCAATAGGCTATCAAAAGTCTGCACCTCTTGTAGTAGATACACAATGATTCGAAATCAGATTCCCTATGGAAGCGTAGCTTCGGATCCTACCGGCTGCGCTATGTAACGTGTCTCTTGCTATGAAATAAATGTGCACGCTTCGAGGTCTCGTATTAGATTGATTTAATCAACCAGAATGTTTTATCTTTACATAAGTTATTGGTATCTAATATGTGTATTGTGTATCTACTACACCTCTGAGACTCTTGTATGTTTATAGATTGTCTATAACGCTTTAGATAGTTATTAAAACACAATCTAATGATAAACTATATCGTCATTATCGTGCCTCAAATGTCTATAGCAAAACTTTATACCAGGGGACGAATTATCCGGACGGAATATTCCGTGGGACGAATTACCCGAACCGAATATTTCAAGTACGAGTCCCCGGGGACGAATTATCCGCTTCCTAGTCGATTTGATGGTTGAATTTGTAAGTGATAATTGATTAATCGAATTTGTCCCACTGGTTTTTTGTCAATGCTGCAAATGTTAAATTTGAAAAACATTCTTTGAAGCAATTGTAAGGCTTATGGATCTGTATATAATTTACATATTGCATATATGATCAGATAGTATAACGTTTATGTAATACATATTACAATAGTAAATAGTTATTTAATTTTTTAATATTTTATTTGATTTTTTAAATAAATTTTAATATAATTTTACAAATTCTTTTACAAATGAAATAAAAAAAAAATAATATAAATAATCGCAAAAATAAATTAAATGGCCATTATCGTTAGGTGTCTGTAAATTTTCAAATGTAATGGTTTTCCTTTTATTGTTAATGCTTCATAAACGTCTGCGGAGTTTTGCACCCTTTTACCATTGACATGTGTGATTACATCACCACGACGGAGTCCGCAACTTCATTTAAATAAAATTAAAAGAGAAAAACAATATTAAAATCTAAAAACATTTGTCCAGTAGCATATATCTGGTTTTAATTACGAATGGGCTCGAGTGCCTAAATTAACTTCCGAAACTAGAACCCCATTTAAGAAATTATGTGGAATGCGATGATTGCCTTTCCTTAGTAACGATAGCATTTCATCGGTTAATGTTAACAGAGTTAATCCTATATTTCCTGGGGATGGTTGTGATGTATGAATCACCTTATTACCGGTTTCAGCACCTTAACCGAAGAAGACAAAGAAAAAACTTTTTGTTAAAGGAATTAATAAATGAAATATTGATGGTCAACATCTTATTAAATTTAATTCGATACATTTGAAAATGAAAATTTATCGAAATAGTTTATTGATAGAAAGCTGAAATAGAAATAATTCAATAAAATAAAATGTGACTAACTTTTTTGAAGGAATTCTTTAGCGTATTCAATTGGAATAGCAAAGGCTATCCCACTTATTGCTTTGAGGGAATAGCTATTTATACCAATGACTTCACCATTCAAATTTATTAATGGTCCCCCAGAATTACCAAATGTAGTAGCAGCATCCGTTTGAATGTAATTAATATCTTTTCCTAGAAAAAAACAAAAAAAAACTATATATTTTATACCAATATATGTATAAAATGAAATGAAGATAAAGGGCGATTACTTAAATGATCGCATGCCTGCAATTCAATATTATAATTATTTAATTGACGTTTTGTTGAACTTATAACACCAGCCGTAACCGTATTACATAATCCTACTGGGTTACCGAGCGCAATTACCCAATCACCAGCACGCAAATCAGATGATTTGCCGAATTTCATTGCTGGCAGATCTTTACAATCAATTCGAATTGTTGCTAAATCAGATGTTATATCAATATTTTCAACAACACCATTAAATAAACGACTATCTTGCAATTTAACTTCTACCAAAGTACTTTTATCGTTCATAACTACGTGCGCATTTGTCAATATCAAACCATTTGAATTAACTATAAAACCAGAGCCTTGTTTAGCAGTTGCTAATTGACCAACAACTTTAATGTAAACAACGGCTGGTGCAGATTTCGCAATAGCATCCGCAAAGAAATTATATTTTTGGTGATTTGAGTTTTCTGATGGGGATATTGGTGATGCTGCCTTTAAAATGGGTACAACAGAATGACCATCAAATGGATTGTTGTTGTTCTGTTCCTTTTTGCAAATAAATTGATAGCCCAGTGCGCATGCAATTAATGTGCATGCAATTTTCTTTGTCCACATCCAAGAATATGTTGATTGTTCATGCTGAGTATTATTATCGGTGATAGTTTTTTGGTTATTAAATTCGTTCCTTTTTATGCAAGATGTTGATACAAAAATTAATGCATTTTTATTGTTCGAAACTCCTTTTAAGTAACAACCAATTGGCAATGATAATGGATTTCTGCAAAATATTTTCGTCAACATAATTCGAGATTTTAAATATTATTCTGCAAGTTATTCCTGTTGTATTCCTGCTAGTGACTGACAATTACATACAAAAATGCTTTAAAAACACTTTGCATAGATCTCCGCTTGAAAATTATGTTTCCGCTTTATTTCATTCAGAAAATCACACTTTAAAGCTACATTCACACAGTACGTTGTAAATCTAGTTGTGAAATCGGTTGTTTTTCTAAATGCGAATGTACTGTCATTTTTGTTACGTACGTGTCAGGTTTCAACCAATCCGGTGACTCGCCTTTCAACGTATTCCAAATTTTTGTGATATAAGCGGATAAGCTGTTTTATATTCACTTAGTAAACTCTGATATAGAATTTGATTATAAATCGATGAAATTACACATGAAATTAGTTGGCCAACTGAAAAAAAGTTAAGACTCAATTGACTCCAGGGTACCCAAAGTTACCCAAAATCATTTTTTTTTATTAGATTTGACTTTGAAGCCATTTTCGACAGCCAAGATGGCAACTTTTTAATGTATTAGAAGGTTTTTGTAGAGAAGAGTTTCATAATTCGAACGAACTATTGATTAGCCCAATTAAAACTGATGTTAAGAGGAAAAGGGAAATACGAAAACGGTGTGTTGCATAAGGTGAAGCTGGCTATATAAAGTCTGTATCTCTGAGTCTCTTGTGCTACGGACACACTAGAGGGTTTTTCTCGCATAGGATTAACACCGCAAATGAGAACGGTGCATTGTACGGAAAAATTATCCAATACCCACTGCCACTTATTTTTGGAGGCGCAACTTTTTCCCATACAGTGTTACCCCCTCCGACACCCCCATAAAAAGTTTTAGTGTGAAATATTGAAAACGTTTCTTAAAGTTAATAAAAATTTATTGAAAATGTTTATTTCGTATTATGTGTAAAATGTTATGTGGAAGAGAAACTATAAAATATTGAAATTATAAACCAAATTTGATCTGATCTATAATCTAAAGACGATCTGTAGATCCTGAGCTAGATCAAGTTTCAATAGACTGATCCGCAAGGAACACAAAATGACCAAGGGTCACGATGACGTCACTTGGTCACGAATTGGTCACTCTGTCGTCATTGTGGTGTCATATTTGACGATTTGGTCATGAATTAGTCACGAATTGGTCATATGTAGCACCATACTGTGCTTCTTGGGTCTGATCTTTAATGGTTTGAGAGAATTATGTAGATCACAGAAAAAGTAACCGCAACACTAATGATTAGGACCATTTCATTATCATCACAACCGAAAATGAAAAACTTTATTTGGAAATGATGTTATTATTCTAAAGCTACATTTATTTATTTATGTTAAGAAAAAATACTGCTGTATAAACAGTCGCTTTGTACAATTAAATTGATTAAAATGCTCTAATTGAGAGATACATCAACAATAAATCATTCCAATTAGGCAATTTTATACTACAGTCTACAAAAGGGTTCTATTAAACCGTCTATATCGAGTCTAATGTCTCGTTTATATACGGTTTATATACCAAAAAAACCGTCTATATATAAACCATCATTAAACGGTAGACTAAACTAGCTATAGACCGTATATAGACCGAAACATTAGACTCGATATAAACGGTCTATAGACCATTTTGAGACTGCAATATGCCAATTGGAATATATATTCAATAAATTTATAATAAAATGGAAAATTCTGTTTAATCTTAGAATTTCCGTAACTAAGGTGTTCAATTAATAATTAAAATAAGTTATGTTTAAAATCAAAATTTTCTAACTATTAAATTAAATCTTAAATTTTTTTACTAATCATATACGATGGGAATGACTGGAATTATCATTTTTTTTAAACCTCGATATATTGTCATATTATATGTGTATGGTATTTCTTTTTCTGCTATTGCATCAAACATATCCGATGAGCTTCGTATTTCTTTACCATTGATATGTGTGACAATATCAAGAGGGCGGAGTCCATCTCTTCAATAGAAATAAAAATAAGGGAATTTATTCATTTAATTATTATGTAAAACATTTCCGTTTGAATATTACTTACTGATGGGCCGGACAATCTAATAACACTTTCCAGATTAGAACACCATTGTTCAAATTGTCCGGAAGTTTTTGTTTGTTCTGCTTTAGTTTCAATAGAATTTCATCGTTTAATGTTACCACGCTCATTCCAAAGAATTTTCGAAAAGTTTGCAATGCATTCACATTAGTGTTATGACCTGCAGCACCTTATATTCGATAAAAATGATAATATAATTAATTACTAGAATTTTGCAAATGGATAATTTTTGAAAGCTGCAAATGTTAATTTATGGTGAAAATATACAAATACTTTTCACAAAACCTGTCGATACACCGTCAATACCAATTTTTATATCAATAAAAAGATGCGCTCTTGCAGCTCGCAGCTCTATTGATCTTCATCGATATACTCAAAGGTGTATCGATAGAAAAATAAATTATAAAATTATACGAACTTTTTTGCAGAAATTCTTTAACGTGATCAATTGGAACCGCAAAACTAATACCAGTCGTTCCTTGTACACTCCAACTATTTAAGCCAATGGCTTCACCATCCACATTAACTAATGGTCCACCAGAATTACCAAATGTAATAGCCGCATCCGTTTGTATGTAGTTAATATCTTTCGCTAAATGAAAAAAAAAAACCATCAAATACATTTTAGAACAAAAAAAAAGAAGAAAATCATCATTATGGATAAAATGGATTGATCGATGCAAACCTTCATAACCCAAATCTTGTGTTCGCCGTTGTATTGAACTTACAATACCAGCCGTAGCTGTATTCATTAATGTTAGTGGACAACCCAAAGCGAATACCCATTCACCAGTACGTACATCAGATGATTCACCAAATTTGATGACTGGTAAATCTTTACAATTAATTCGAACCGTTGCCAAATCAGATATTGGGTCAATACTTTCAACAATACCAATAAATTCTCGACCATCATGCAATTTAACTTGTGCAAATCGATGTGAATTACAATTAACACAATGAAGATTTGTCAATATCAAACCATTTGAATCAACTATAAAACCGGTGCCACCAAATACAGCAAGCGGTGTACCCCAACGTGAATCTTTGATTTCAATGTAAACGACGGACGGTTTTGCCATTTCAACCGGTTTCGAAAAGATATTATAATTTAAACGATTTGTTGTGGATGATGTAAAGAATGCGACAAGATTGTTGCCATTCTGGTTTTTTTTGTACATTAATTGATATCCTAGAGCACTTGCAATTAAAACACATGCAATATTTCTTGTCCATTGCCAAGCATAATTTGATTGCTTATTAGAATTATTGTTAAAACCGTTAGTTATTTTGTTATTAACTTCTATGTTTTTATCAGAAGACGTTGACAAATAGCAAATTGTATTTAAATTAAAAACTTTTTTATCACGACAGAAATTATGAACTCTGTTTAAGCGACATTGAATCGACAATTTTGTTAATTTGCTATAGAACTTATTTGCTAACATTATTTCTAATTTTAATTGAACTTTTTCTAGAAATTCTTTCTATAATCGTTTATTAAATGTAAATTTTTTAGTAAGTTTCGGTATGTGATTGATTAAAGAACAAAAAAAAAAAAAATTAAATTCCGATCAAATGTCAATCAATTATTTGCAACAAAGCGATTACGAACAATTCCGATCACATTTAAAGAACATTTAAGTGTAGATTCACATACTTAGTTGTTTGCTTTAAACTGCGTTGTGAAATTTGCTTGTTCAGAATAACGACATTGAAATTGGTGTGTAGACCCTTGGCATGCACACAAAAGAAAAATAAACGATTTTGCATCGCAGAAATGAACGCCTGGATGTGAATCAAAACTAAATGCTTCGTATACAATATTTTCCAATTAGTTTTACGAGCTTCTTTTGAAGGGGTTTTTGGATGATTGAAAAAAGCTGTTTTAAAAATTCTCCAAAGAATACATAACCAACTGATTAAAAGAAAGTCATTATTTACATTACATACCGACCGACGACTTAGTGTCAGGCCTAACTGCATTTATAGTCGGAAGTGATTTTGCCACCTATGCACTATGCAATAAAAGAGAGAACTGATATTACATCTAAGCTGGATCACATAGCTTACTTGCTAATTGAGCCAACTGAGATTAGATCGAGATTGGATCCTAATACTTACTAAAATCTGAAGAAACTGAAGTAGAAACTAGCAAATCGAGCGTGTTGGCTCAGTTGGCTCACTTGATCACTTACCAAACAAATGTCCTTAAAGTATAAAAAGCGCTTAGTACTGAAATTTGGAGATAGAGGTGCTACTGACATGTTAGTTTTCATATATTACACAATAACACATAGATATTATAATGTATTACATATAAAATTGTGTAACATACGAAAACGAATTGCATTCTATGTTAGGCGGCTATCCCACATTATATGATAGCATAACATTTTTTCTCAAGAAAGTTTTAATCCATTTCCACTATAGCTTATGAGGTGTTTCTATTTAAGCATGTAATTCAACAACAATAATGAAATTACATGCTTAAACAGATATATCTCATAAACTAGAGTAGATGGATTAAAACTTTCTTCAGCAACAAATGGTATGGTCGTAAAGGCTAACAATTCTTTTTTGTGACACCAAAATCATTCGACTAATAGATTATGAAATATTCTCGATTAAGAACATAAAATTAAATGGCTATCATCTAATGTGAGATAGCCGTCTTAAATATATACAAGACCATTTTAACTCCACAATTGCTTTAAACAAGGTTTTTCGATTAGATTTTATTTTCTGGCTGAAAGCTTTGCTTGAAAAATTTGTGATATTACATTATATTGAAACCTAAATCTATTACATCTGTTTAAATTTATTAGTATATACTACACAGTAAATTAAAAGGTTTGATAATCGCATAATTTTTACCAAAACAGATTAATTTATCCAAAATGTAGTCAAGGCATTACATATTATGTATATGAAAGCTGCCTATAAATTCTAATATTTTGAAGAACTTAATGGTCACATGCTTTTTGTGGCACCAGAGAATAATGATTTCAACATTTTAATATAAAAGTTCCGTAAAACTTTTTGGCCTGTGATGGTCTCTGGTCATACTCCATCATCTCCGCTTACTACCATTTTACGATCACATGGCGATGATCACAGCAAGTCCCAAAAAGAGTACATCGGGACGATGATCACATGGAAACATCACAGAACAAAAATGCTTGATGGTAGTGGATTAAAAATGGATTCTTCATGGTATTTATCCCTATAGGCAAGTAGTCTAGAAATAGGCTATAAACCGTCTATAGTAGACCAATGACAGTCTATAAACTGTCTATAGACCAATGAGTCTATAAACCGTCTATGGATATTAGACCGTATATAGACGGTTTATAGACTATTTCTATAGGCTATCGATGTTTTACTAATCTTTAAATGGTTTAGCAGCATTTAAATATCGGATATGTCTCATCTACATATCTAGAGGTGTATAAACGGTATATAAGAGATAATTGGATGCGATATATTCATATGCTTCTAAGTCGTTTAAAGATTGTCTATGAACTATACGACATCGCAGCCGGTTAATAAGACTAATAAGACTATTAAGAAAAAAAAACTTGAAAACATAAGTCTTTTAATCGTATTTAAATTGCGTGCATTTCAATTATTTTTCTTTGTAATTGTACATAAAATATGTGAATATAAATTTACAATAATCGTTTAGCTAAGAAAAAAAGAAGCAAAACAAGAAACAAAATCATCAAAAAGGAAAAATATTATCTTGTGGATGAATGTAATAATATTGATCATGACCATTATAATTATTTGATGGAATGCGTTCATCTCTGAAAACACGATTATATGAATTTGAATTATTTTCATTTGTAAAATTCATATTAAATAGATTGGCTGACAATGTTTTCATTAAACGATTTTGTTCTAATCGCATACGATGTTCTTCGCGTTCCCTTAACATTTCGTCTCTTTTATTTTTATCTGGTGGTGGTTTCGACATCGAAATTTCTATAATTTGTCCATCGATTTTGATACCATTCAAATCATGCAGTGCACTTATCGCATTATTTCGATCTTCAAAATGTACAAAAGCATAGTTTTTGATTCGTTTTACACGTTCCACTGTTCCGTACTGCTGAAAAATATTACGTAAACTTTCTTCGGTAACATTTTGTGTGAGATTTCGCACATACAATACTTTCACTTTGTTCATTACTAATTCATTTGGATTCTCTAGTGGATCAGCCCAATTTACATAAAACTCTCGGCCCCATAATTTTACACCACGATTTTCAAGTCGCCGCTTTGCGATTTCAGCCGATTTATGTGATTCAAAATCAAGAAAACAGAAACCTCGATTTTTATTAAATCGGTCATCTGGTGAATTGTAAATTATTACATCAACAATTCCATCAACTAACTTTCGAAATTCATCCCGAATTTCTTCACTACTCTTTGCTTTCGATATTTTTGCGATAAATAGCCGTTGATTCGGTATTATTATGTTCACTTTAAGAAAATGACCCGGTGTTATTTCGAAACTATTCAAATCTTTAACAGCATTGTCTAATGCATCCGATTCAATGAAACGGACAAATGCAAAACCACGACTTTCCTCTGATGTTGGATTCATTAATAAACGTAGCTCCCATATTGTACCATATTTCTCAAATAATGTAATCAATTTATCCTCAAATATTGTCTTTGGTATACGACCACAATATAGTTGACGATCATCCATCGGATGCAAACCATTCCAATTCAACGGCACCGTATATTTTCGTTGTCCTTTTGTCACATCTAATATATAACCGGTACGTTCTAAAATGTCCATAATTTGATTATCATTTGAAATTCGTTTTTCCGATAATTTTGCTGGAATAGGTTCGTTGCCTAGGCTATTTTGGCGATTAATCATTTTCATAATACTGCACAAATATGCCGATTTATTGGACACATGCATTAAATTCGATTCACAAAATTGTTTCAATACATTTAATGCATCATCAATGAAACATACACGCAACGCATTAAAAGCACGTTCATCCAATTCTGTATGCAATA
The DNA here is from genome assembly GCA_011634745.2 of Catotricha subobsoleta. Lineage (NCBI taxonomy): Eukaryota > Metazoa > Arthropoda > Insecta > Diptera > Cecidomyiidae > Catotricha > Catotricha subobsoleta. The sequence goes on from JAABKK020010852.1 coordinate 16,820, forward strand.
ATTTACCAGTTTTATAAATATCATCTAATTTTTTGGCAACCTACAAATCAACAAAATTGAAATAGAGAAAAAAAAAAACACGAAAAATTCATAAAAATTCTGTTCGATTCAATTATTATATTTTTGTGATTGGTTTTTAACCTTTACCTTTTCAGCTATATGATATTTTGTAAGTAATTCCAGATAATTGATGGTTCGTTCACCGTCACCACTGTGTTTACCATCTCCACTGTGATCATCACATCTTATGCGAGTAGCGGCCAAATTTTCTTCATGAAGTTTATCTTCGGATTCCATTATTATATTACAAATATATTCACTTTAATTCAATGGAATTAATTATTATTAGCGGAATATTATAAATAATTGCCTTATTCAATTTTTTTCTGGTTATTTTTTGAAAATGAAATGTTAATTTCGTGTCTTTATTACTGAATATACAAATGATAAATGATCGAAATTCGTGATATTGTTTTGTTTTATCCAGGGCAACAACATTTGGAAAGAGCCTACTATGTTTTTTTTTTTTTTTTTTATTATTTCAATGGAAACAAAAAAATCAATAAATAAATAAATGTTTGTTTTGCGATCATTAAAACGCTTACCAAATTTTAGTTTTATTAGCTGTGTTGTGACTATATGATATTAGTTTTTTGAGGACAAACGTCGCATTTATCACTATGTGCATAATTGTCTTCGGGTTATGGTACCATACATGCTTTACCCCCACTCCCCCCCTCTCTCTCTCTCTCTCTCTCTGAGAATGGAAAATAGTGTTTTCTTTATGTTTTTGAACAGAATTAATTCTTATTGTGCCCAATAAACATTCTGTTTAGTGTTTTCACGGTAATATTACGGTAGATTTTGAGCTTAATGTTCTAGGGAAACAGGATGTTTAATCAGTGATTTCACATTGTGACTCCAATTGTATTTATTTGGATGATATAACGGTGATTATTTTAACCTTTGCGCATATTAAGAAAGCCATAAAAAAAGAAAGGATTGTTCAAAAATATTGCTATCTTGAGGTGCGCAAGGGTTATAAGTCATAAGTCGATTGGGCCAATCAATAGTTTGTTGGAATCATGAAACTCTTATATTATCTACAATACAATCCCCTAATTCATTACAAAACTTTAGGTTGCAATTTTGGCTGTCTAAAATGGCTTCAATGTCAAATTTTGTTTTAAGACCTTGGGACCCTGGGTGTCACCGTGAGTCTCAAATTTTTTTGTGCTCAATTGGCCAACTATTTCCATAGTTAAAGTTTGCTCAGACCAAAACTCGGTTTTATACCCTTTATTTTCGGTCCATCTTATTATATACCATTGTTTCCCTATAGTACATTAAGATCAAAAAATACCGTGATATCACCAATATATTACTGTGAACTCACCTTTATTAAGTATTTTTCAGTGATTTTTCATACAAAAAAAAAATTTTTTTTGGCCAACATTTTTTTTTTTTTATTGCAGATCTTCACGTTTTAGACATTTTTACGTACTTTTGCATCATTAGAAAAAAAATATTTATTTTTTTTGGTAAGGGTCCCCCCTGTCGTTTTTTCTCAAAATCAAAAAGCCAAAACTTTGTCGATTTTGCGCACAGCCAATTTTGCACCAATCGGCTAAAAATTTTGACTATCTTATTTTTTTGAGAAAACAATTTTTTTATTTTGGTGCAATCTGGAATTTTCGAAAAGAAAAATATGATATGATGGACATATTTTTGTTTTTCTCTTTTTGCTATCGTTACAATAAACAGCATTGTTAATTTTATTTTACTGGTTGAAAAGTAGATTTTACATTTAAAAATTGTTTGATATTGAAAAGTTGTAAATCAGGGTTATGGCGTTGGGCCACATTAATAACAAATTTATCATCCTTCACAGAATTTCATGCATATGCGGGTTGATGGAATTTCATCATTCGGTACAAGTAGCTTTTTGGACAGGTGAATAAATCAAATGCTTATGGATAGATCATTACGAATAAAGATATTTAAAATGATTAATGTGAAGTTATTTGTTTTTATTTAGCTAATTAAAACACATATATTTTAAATACAGAAATTATGCAAACGTTTAAATTTTTTTATTTAATCTTTCAAACTTCTTTTATTGAAAATAATTACAATAAAAGGACAAATATTGTTCAGTTAACTGCAAAAGGGAAATTATGTCCTGTTCATAACAAATTTTCTTAAAAAATTATAATAAAATATATCAATGGAAACTTTCATCGTGAAATTAATTTTTTATTCTTCCGGAATAATATTTCAAATATATAGAGGACATATGTGGCCTCGTTTTGCAGTTAACGATTCACTTGTATTTTTACATATCGATGTTATTTAATGGCTACCTGACAGAAAATACTTAGACTTAGTGAAAATATTCATTTTTTCTTTTAAATATTTTAATTGTTTTACACTAACAAATGTTTAAAAAAAAATTAAATTTACAAAATAAATTCAGTACACAGAGAACGATATTTAGAATATTTTAATTTGCGAATCCTTTCCTTTATAATCGTAACTTGTGTTCTGTCTATTTGTTGTAATAAATCATTTATGCCATCTGATCCAATGCAAATAGACAGTTTGTGATTGTTGGATCGTGATCGACGGATTTCAAGAATTCTCTGAATAAATTCTGCTAACTTGATGCTCTTTGGGCTCAACTGAAGTAACCAAAGTACTTTCAAATTGCTGGCTTTCGCTACAAATTCAATTAATACAGAAGTTAGGTCGACATGTGTTATTTTCGATTCGAAAAGAACATAAAATTCATTTAAATTGTGAAGATTTTGTGCCAATCCGGAAAATGAAATATCCATTTTCTTGAAATCGATAAATTTTAAAACTCGTAAGCTCTTTAATTTTGCCACCGACTCAATTAAATTCCTATATTCAAGAGATCCGCTCCAGTATGTTAAGTCTCTAATGCCCAATACTTCCACGTTATTCCTTACGGACATTTCATTTACAAGCACATTAAATTCTTCATACGTACGTCTATCGAAACTCAAATGCATTTCTTTCAATTTTTTTGAATCAAGTAAATGGTTAAGCTGCGTAAAGTTGTCAATGCATAGTTTTTCCAAATTTGGTAAATGGTGAGAAGTTAACAACGGGTTTGCAATGTTCCTGCGACTAACTTTGAATTCTAATCGTTTTAATTGCAAATTTCTTTTTAAAAACTTAAAATTGAAATTCGATACACCTTTTGAATATAAAATAATTGTTTCGAGTTTATTTGATGCCAATTTGGAAAGACATTTATCGCTGAGACGAAAACTTAATTTTAATTTCAATTTAACCAATTCGGTTAAATGCTCTGATAATAATTCCATATCGTCATCCAAAATATTACATTTCATGAGTCCCAATACATTGAGATTCTTAATAATTGGTATAAGTTTCTCTATAAGACATCTATCGATTATGAAACCGTGAAGTGATAGACGCTTTAAACTTCCAATAGAACAATAATTTATAATTAGATCAATTAATCGTTGATCGCAGCCATCTCTTTCACGTGTTAAATGATAATGCTTGGGTAAAAAAACCCGCGCACTTATTTTTAAGTTTGTAATCTCCGGCCCATAGAGCTTAAGTATATTTTCCAATTCAATGAATGAATGGTTCTGCGATAAAAAAACGAATTTCGTTTCTTTCATCATTGATTTTGCAATAGTCTGAAAAGATTCACTTATATCGGCGATGGCAATCAAATCATCGAAATCCAAATACTGAAATATTGCACGTAAACAATATTCATTTAAATCTGTTAACTGACATTTACTTTGTTGATCGCGTTCATGTTGCTGACTAATTGAAATGGCTTTGTTTAAATCCAAATCGATTTGTTCCAATAAAATCTGTCTTAATGATTCATCTCGAACTCCAACGATTATTTTATCAAGAATAAGTTCTTCTTCCATTACGCCGAATTCACACGGTGAAGCCATTTCTTTCAAACGACTTACAAATACATCAATATTTTCATCGTCGCCTTGTTTCATCGTATTAAATTTGTACCGATTATTGATTGTAAGTTGAGCGTACTTCTTTAGAGCCATCATACTATTCGACGTGAATTTTTTCATACCAAAATTCTTTCGCGCTGTAAGCTTCATCTTTTTTTGTCTTTAAACGTTTTTTTTTTTCCACTACTCCACTATTTTGTCACAAGTTAATCAAATATTAAAGCGAAATACAAATAATTGAATATTTTGAACAACGATCAGTATGGAGTTTATTATTATTAATGTTTTTTTTCTAAGAATTTTCCGCACTCTTTTTGTCAATTTCGGATATTTGGATCACTTCAAATTTTGTGTATGTACTTATTTATTATTTGTTTTATCTTAATATTCCATTCCCATACAATAAACAGAAGATCACACTTTTGATTTATCGCCAAAGCGTACAGCCAATGATGCACTTAATTAGTTTGAATCTTAACAAATTTTAATCAGATCGCTTTCAACACGATTATTATTTTAAATTTTTATTATAATTACAAGACGCGCATAAACTGGCAAACAGGCAAACACAACGTCTGAACGCAAACTGTAAGATACGATAGTTTTTGTTTATTAAAATGCAGAATGATTTCTAAATGAATGACGGTTTGTTATATACATATAGACATACATTTATATGTTAAAATGAGAAATCCATTGCATGAATTAGTTCATCTTTTTTTTTACGTGAATGAATAAAAATGAGGTAAACTAATTCTGTGAAACGTCATGGGTAGGTTGGATCGAATTTTTTTTCATATCTTCTACCATTATTTTTTTAGTTGCATTTGATCTCCTGATTAACATGATTAAAGAATTTTGAAAATAAATGCGACCTTCGATGTGCTCCAGGTCTGCGAAGTTGTGAAAATCACAATATTTTACCGTGTTTGAAGTATTCTATATCTCAGCTGTTACACATAATTATGTTTCTGTTTTATTACACAGAAGGCTTAAGTCAATAGCTTTTAAATAATATATTAAACACTCGTAGTTTGCTACGAAGTTCGTAGTTATCCGATTTTGAAATATCGTCTTTTTAGTGAAAATTAAAACTAAATAACTACGAAGATCGTAGTAAACTACGAGTGTCCAATATATTATTTGCAAGCTATTAGCTTATGCTATCTGTATAATAAAACAGGAACACAAATATATGTAACGGCAGAGGGATAGAATGATTCAAACATGGTAAAATATTGCGATTTTCACAACTTCGCCGACCTAAAGCACATCGAAGAACCCATTTATTTTCCAAATCTTTTATACACGTTAGACAGGAGATCAAATGCACTAAACAGTGGTAGAAGGTATGAAAAAAAATTCGACCCACCCTAGTCATGGGCTTAACCCATGGTACGATAAATAATAAGTTAGGATATTCGTGTATTCAAAATTCATTCTGTTCTGCGCATATCCATACATATACACATTTTACGTGCACCATATATACAGTATCAGCATACAGTGACGGCACTGGTAAACAAAGAGAAGTCTCTCTATTTCACAAAGAGAAATATGCGCAATATACTTCTACCTTGTTAGTCATAGCTCATGGTTTAACCATACTTTTTACCTGAGAGAGAAACTATTCATTGGCAACAGAGCTAAATCCAGAAGCGCACGGAGTCTACTAACTGTAATGAAACGGTTACAAAGCGAAAAGCGGTGTACGTCACGGTCACGTTACTGAAGAGTGTTTAGACGATTTCGCGCGGACATGAATATACGTGAATACATGAATATATTCACAAAATGAAAGCGCTGATTGGTTCATTTTGTGAATATATTCATGTATTCACGTATATATATGTCCACGCGAAATCGTCTTTTGTATGCATTTTGTAACAAATTGAGTTAAAAAACCTACCAAAATTTTACATTCATAAGTTTTGTGTGTGTTAATACTGAAATATTTCGTTCTTTGGGATAAACACCCATAATTTTCATCATCTAAAAATTCATTGCTGTTCTCTATCTGTTTTGATACAGCTTTGCCGGTGCGCCTCTGGATTTAGCTCTGTTGTCATTGTATAGATTCTCTCTCATCTAAAAATTTTAGTTAAGTCCCGCCTTCCATGACATTTCTCAGAATCAGTTTACTGCATTTTTATTTATTCAGGTAAA
>JAABKK020010863.1:0-22972 GCA_011634745.2 Catotricha subobsoleta
TTTTTCACATATACAGTGTTTGTGTAACGAAACCACCGTACCGAACGTAATGAACGTCATTGTGGCCGTACTATAAAGGATTTGTTGACGCATGTCTACCTATTGCTCCTCTTGAAAATATTTCATTACAGATTGTACAAGTATCTTAAATTGGATCGCTGTCTAATTTTTTGAAAAATACAAGGCTTGTTTTTTTTTCAGTCATTTTGCAAATCAAAAAGCTAGATAAAAATATATATATAAAAATTTGTTCGGCAGTACAGTACTGCTACCTGCCGGACTGTCAAAAATTGTACTGCAGACATGTTCTGCTACTGCCGAACGCATCTCTAGTTTAAAGTTAAATGGAAAAAGTGGTATAAGTTTTTTTTTTTTTTATATATATTTAGAAGTCAACGAGATAATGTATTTCATTTTAGTGAGTCAGCTTCATCGCACATAATATGAATTCTAGGCTCCACATATCTTCAGATAAGTTTTATAATTCTAATTTGAGGTCCTATTAAGTTTCAAATTTAAAAGTACAGTTTGCGATAAATCGTTAAAACCATTCTTTTCTTCGTGCTCTGATACTTTGATTGTGGATTCTGTGACGAGTTTTATATTTTAACGTGTATCGAGTGAAAAATATCTTAAGAATAGATCCATTCATACAGGGATGTAGTTTCAGTATAGTAACCGTAATAAGGCAAAAATATACTCTCGAATAGTAACAACAAGAAAATATCTAAGAATTTAAGTTAATAATATATATATGAAGATATTAATGAGTCATAGGTGATTAAAAATTCCGAATTTCGATTAACTAGTCCCGCTCAAAACGGATAGAAAGTTCGTTAGAGAATCTTTTTAATTGTAGGAAAAAAGAGAAAAGGAAAATTGGGTAGGTGTGGCATTACGAGACGAGTTACGTAGTTGAACTTAGGGCAGCCGCTTATTATTCCCTAAGGCATATGTCTCGTAATAGCATATCATAATATCTACAAAGATCTCTGGTAATCTCTTTTCATTTGTGATAGTGATAGGAATTGTTAGATAATAGATGTTTTTTGTTCAGTAGAATTAGTTGTTAGATTTAGATATTGATATATTTAATTATAAGATAAACATATTATTAGGTGATTGGTTTTGTAGATGTATATGTAGGATGTAAGTGCGCCGCTACTATTTCATTTTTCCTTATAATTTGTATAAACATTCATCTCTGTTAACTCCCTCTCGAGTATACCTATTTTGAATTTAAATTATTTCTTGATTGGATTGGATTTAAAGTTAAGCATTTACACAACAAATCTTTTGTGTTTGAAACACGTCTAATAAAATTAAACAACAAATAAGTAAGTATAATCTTTATTGCACAGAATATTCGCTAATTATACATATTATTTCTGCATAAAAATAGTTTTCAATGGAAATGTATGAGCCGTAGTCATAGATAAATCCAAAGTAAGTATTTGTAATTGAGCAAATGAATGCAATAATTATATTAATAATATACTTACGTCGATTGCTCATACTAACTCCATGGAATTAAAATGATTCGCTCTATTTTCATGAAATTATACAATAACAAAATATAAAAATACAGCGCCGATATAATTATATCTATAATTTTTAAGTACGAGTACCTATAACTATATATATTAATTTTCTTATCTTTCGCTTTGCGTTATTATGTTTGATGATAAAAAGCCTGGATACGAACAGCGTTATATTGATATTATGAATAAGTGTTATTTTTTTCTTTTAGTAAAATTTATGCGTTTAAACGTTCATTAATACACAACAATAATTAATTTGATAAGATTTCTTATTAATGCGCACCAGGTATTTTTCATATTTATCATATTTTAACCATTCTATGCATGTATTTGTTATGATTATAAGCTACATTATCACAGTATTCTTAAATATATTTGTGATAACACATATTATCCGTATCTTATCTTTGGATTGATGATAAAATACGAGCCAATTTATTAATAATTTTTATTTGGAACATTGTTGTAATATTCGTTCTAACTGCGATTTCTACACAAATCTCAATATAAAAAAAGTTACTAATTTTTATGTAAAATCGTTATATTGTGTGCGAATATTTAGTTTGTTGAAAATATATTCCGTTTTTAGAATAACAACAAACTATTAATAATATTAATTTGAGGTGTAAAGATTTTAATGAAAAATTTTATGTTAATTGGATTTTGTTAAAACAGGACTTACGTGTAATATTTTTTTTTTTTGTTCAAATTGTAAGTATTAAACAATATTTTTTTTCAAACGAATATAAGCAACCAGTGCCAAAAATGAAATTAAATTATTGTTAAAAAAAAAAAAACAGTTGGAGGTTCAGGTGATGTATTTGTCAGGAATTTTAAATCGTGGTTCCTCACTAAAAATTAATGCACTGATCGTCATCTTTTGTGGCTCTTCAACCTTACGTGGATCTTGATTTGCATCCTAACTGTTCGCTTTTCTGTTTACTTCTGGGCCATTGATACGAATATACTTTAATTATAGTTTTCTAAACAGAAATATTGTACCTACTTATTGAAATTTTGGATATTTTAATGATCAGAAAACGTGAAATTTCCTGTTTAAAAGTTACAAATGCATGACAATAAACTCAAAATTGTTGTCACATTATCGTTATTTCATTTTTTTCGCATTTCATTTTTCACCATCGCATTTTGTGATTAAGTCCGCCATAGTTATTTCCACACCCATATTTAATCATATTATTATTTATGATTAATAAGAACGGGAAAATTATTATACAATGAACCAGGTTGTCTTATCTAATGGCTTTACATGTTTTTCATAATTTCTATAAATATCTTAATAGCAATAATAATTACATTACTAATATTATTCAATCGGACGTCATTAAAAAAAATCTTTTTCTATTTGGAAAAATGTGTGCTAAGCTAAATGTGCTGAATACTAATTTTTATATATATTTTTGTAATTTTTGTAATCAGTCTCATGATAAGCATTGTGTGTATTTATATAATCTTATACAGGGTGTACCAGCTAGAACTTTTAAAGTTTTTAGATATATATATATTTTTTATTACAAAAGATGCGACCTTGTCGTCAATAGAAAAGATGTAGAAGACAAATGGCCTGAGAAAATAATTGAAATGGTCCAAAAGTTCTATAAAGATGATATAAAATTTAGACCAATTTTTATTTTTTAATGGACATATGATTTGGAAAAACATTGGTTCGTTCTCCACTTCTAGTCAATACAGTCTAGCTGGTTCATTTACAGGAAGTATTTTTTTTCTTTTACATCAATCAATATGGTGCGCGTTCGATTAATAATAATTCAAGATTAATTTGGATAACTTAAATATTCTATATGAATTTGGATCAAAGTCATTGATATATTTTTTTTTAATTTTGGGTTGATTTTGAATTTTTTAAAGTGATACCTTTGGTGATACGTTCAGTAAGATCGATAACTTTATTTAATTATACACAAAAAGATATTTTTTCAACTCGTCAAAAGTTTTCCAAACTTATCTTGGGCTATTAATCGAGCACGCGTATTTTTGTGCATTTAACAAAAACAGGTCTCAAATTTTATACTACCTTTAGACCATTTCAATTATACTATTTTTGCAGCCCCTCCACCCTTCTTTCCCATAGCCGTCAAAGTTTTATCTGGTATAAGTAAAAAAATAAAAAGCGTAAAAGTTTTCGTTGCGACGCGGCCGACGCCTTCTTATAGTCTAGAAGTGAAATAGTTCTGAGAATGCTGTGAATATAAATAAATATTTTTAAAAAAATAAGATACGTGAAACTCTTTTTTTTAAATTAATTTACAATCTTGTTTTCATTATTGATGATAATACCATAATCGCGTCTAATTAATCATTATTTCGTCGTAAATTTGAATTAAGTAATTAGCAGTTAATAAATTAATATATTAGATTAACGATTTTTTCGGCATGTTTTTTCTTTTTTTTGATTTTTATTAATCTTTCTACAGAAACTAAAAAAGAATTCTCTTTTCAGCTGAACCACTATGAAAATGTTTATAGTGATTTATTTGATAGCATGTGCTTGTATGCTGCTGATTAATGCAGAAAATGACACAAAAATAACTGTAAGTTTTTTGTGTATAATAAAAAAAAATTAAAAGTTTTCTAACATTTTCTTTTACAGCCAATTAAACATACAATCTGTTCATCATGTCATTGTGATGCAAACAGCAAAACATTAAATTGTGCCAGTATCAATCTGTTTACTTTATTTTCAAAAGATGATTGGACTTCGTTAAATTCAAGTGGAATCGCACTAGATAATGTACGGTATGTCCAAAATCAACATTTTTCAATTTATTTAATTTTAAAGCAATTATTTAAAATGAAGATATTTAATAAGACCCAATTTTATTCCACACGAGAAAATACTTATACTTGGTCGATTGTGGATATCTTTGACGAAACTTTGAAATTTAAACTGTTTTTCAATTAAATTTCATATAATTAGTGCAGCTTATGACCGTAATTAAAGATTAAATCAATCTGCTAAGGTACTCTCAAATGTTACGTAAGGCTCTAAAATCTGAAATTAACAAATAATATATTTCGGATTTACTAATTTGCAATCAATCAAAATAAAATTTACAGTTTCCAAAATAAAACAATAGATTTTTAAAATATTTTGTGACCAAATTCTAGAATTATCTGACATAATAAGCAATCCTTTTTAATCGTCGATTAGGTATCTAAGATTGATTAGATCCAATTTCATAAAAAAAAATGAATTTGAAAAATTATTTAAATGAAAAAATTAAAACCATTAATAATTTTAATTTATTGCAAAAATGTTTTCTTTTGTTTCCTTTAGATTTGACAATAATGGCCTAAAAACAGTGACACGATTTCCTGAATCAAAAATACGCTATTTAACATTTCAGCACAATGTCATAACAAAAATTGAAAAAAATGCATTTACAGATTTACAATTTTTAGAACATCTAGATTTATCATACAATAAACTAACATACGAGGAATTGAAACCAAATGTATTTGAGGGAAAATATGCTCCAGAAAGCTATGAACCATTAAATAATTTGAAGATCCTAAATTTAGGAAATAATCTGTTGCATTCATTGGATTCAGATTTATTTGAACATTTTCCAAATTTAGAGGTACTTTCATTGGATTCAAATCCCTTTACGATTATTGATCAGGGTTCTGCAAGTGCTATCAGCAGTATTCCAAAATTAAAGGTAACGATTTGAATTAATTTCTCTTTAGTAAAAACCTTCTTGTTAATAAAATTATAATTTTAATTGAATTACAGAGCTTAGATTTAAGTTATATGGAATTAAGAACATTACCGGAACACATTTTGCATACACCACGACAATTAAAAACATTGAATTTGACTGGAAATTTATTTAAAACCATACCAACAGCAATTCAATATTCTGTCAATCTTGTTTATTTAGGCTTAGATGAAAATCCAATGGAGAGCATATCTGATGAAAAGTAAAATCATTTTTTTTATTTATTAATTAATTAATTTATTTATTTATTTATTAACTCCAACAAAACATAAATCTAATCAATTATTGTATTATTTAGAAAATCCACTTATTACAAACATACATACAAATTATTAAGTAGAATAATCCTTAAAAATGTTTTAACGTTTTTTTTTTTTTAGCATATTTCCACTTTTGCCAAAACTAGAAACATTGAGTCTATCATATATAGCCACACTTAAAATCATTGGAAAAGGGGCATTCAGTAATTTACCAGCCCTACAAAAACTTTTCTGTACCAATAATCCACATTTATCAATTCTGCATCCGTCCGCATTCAGTCGACCCGGTAAAGAGGATAAAACGCGTGCAGAATGGCCACCATTACGTGAAGTATAATTGATATTACCTTTGAAGAATCTATTAAAAAAAAATTGATTATTTATTAAAGTGTAATTGAATAATAATTTACAGTTATATTTACACAATAATAATTTGTCAACAATTGCATCGCAATTAATTGGGCGTTGGGATGAAATGGAAAAAATTGATATACGCTTAAATCCATGGCTTTGTGACTGTGACAATCAATGGATTATTGATACATTGATGCCGATTATTAAAGAAAAAACACCAACATTATTGAAAGAAATTGTGTAAGTTGCAGATAGGAGATGCATTAAAATTGTATTGTAATTACATTTTCTTTGTTTAGTTGTGATCATCCAAGTGAAATGATAGGCACTAATATGCATGAAATTTATGATAAGGGTAGCCGAATGAGATGTTCCGATTATTATGGTAATCATCCAGAAAGAGATGGTGCTATATTGATTGGTATACTTGTTGGTGAGTAATGCGATAAAGTAAATTATGAAAGTAGGGTCAATTAGGATCACCTTAAATCGCTAAACCGCTTAATGATAGATAAACAGGATGTTACAGTTAAATTCCTCAGTCGCGTTTATTTAAATATCATAGATACGCTTAATTTGATAGTTATAGGAACGATGAACTTGATAAAGTTGTATAGTGGAAATGGTATAATACTCGTATAAAATGGTGTAAACGTTTATACCCATTTTATATCATTTCGACTATACTATATTATTAAGTACATCATTTTCTACAAACTTAAGGTGTATCTCTGCTAATTGCTAATAAATAAAATGTATTTCAGGTCTTCTTATCGGAATACCAATATCGCTAGCATTTATTTTAATATACAAACGTGGATGTTTTGGATTACTTGGATATGGATCTAGTGGACCAGCTGATTATTCAAGAGCATTTTATAAACGTGCTGGTTTACAAGATGATTTAACTGTTTAAATCAATTTAATGTGTTAATAAGTCCGATAGAATATAAATTATTAACCGAAAATACAATCGTAATTCAAACCCTACCCTAGCAACAAAAAAAAATAATGTAATGGCAAAATCATGGCAGCAAAAACACTTGAGATTTTGCCATTACATTATTTTCTATCGTTAGGGTATTTCTTTTATTATTTACGTTCTCATGACACACAATTTATTTACTAATTTGTAAAACCATTTATCATTTTATTGAAAAACACTATCATAATTTTTTCTTATGATTGTAAAATTTTATGTAAATCATCACCAAAATTTTTAAAATTAAATAAATAATTTTAGCTATTTTTAAAATAATTGTTTTTATTAGAATAACTGATGATTTAAGTCATAAAATTATTTATATATAATAGGGTGACCCAATTTTGTATGGAAATATTAAGGTATCTTGGATTTCTTTCCCTAACATATATGTGATAAGATTTGTAATAAGAACTGTACCAAATTTAGGTCGATCGGTTGACTCTTAGAGGTCGCTCAAAGTGCCTAAAGTGTAAATTTTGAAAAAGACAAAAAAAGCATAAGGGACCAGAGATGCGAAAGATACTTGCTAAGAAATCCAAGATACTTTAATATCATAGTCGCTTCAATAACTTCACAAATGCTTTTAAAATTTAAATATAATTTTTTTCTCAGCGTATAAATTTAATTTTGAAAACAACTTTTTGGAGAGCTATAATATTATAAAAATTTACGATCTTACTTCCGGACGTCTCGTTTGGAAAGTAGGATATATAAGCACACTGCAGCTCAAAAATGTTGCACTAACACTTTTTATGAGTGCATTCTTGAGAGCGTATGATGTTCTAAAATATTGTCTTCGAAAAAAAGTGAAATTCGGTCACTGTTGATCTTCGTCTCCAGGGTCTCGTTTGGAGTTATATGCGTCAATTTGACAACTTATTTGATAATTTTTTTTTTTTTTAACACAGAATAAGGGATTAAAGGTTTATATTTTTTCCACAATGTTTATTTTTTTAAATAAACAAAATAAATATATATATATCCCACAGATGTAGCGATGTATAACATGTAATTTTAATAAAGATAGCTCATGGTCACAATATCAACTGACTTAAACATGAAACGAAAAGATATAACTTATAAAAAAAAGAAGAATAATATTTAGAAAAAACGTACCTATTTACATCATATTTATTTACACCATGGCCTTTATTCTTAGTATCGTAACAAAGATATAAAGTATTTAACATCATAACGTACAACAAAATCATTTATATTTTAAATCCCCGACAACGGCTTTATTCCCTTTAAAAGAGAAATTGGGTAACAAAACAGAGAAGCACACACAAATCTTTTTGTTAGCTAAAAACATGTAGAAACATACAAAATCTTTAGCTCCACGCTATAATAATAAAATGGTATAAGATTTGGTATAATATTAAATATCGGTGTATTTTCCATTTAACAATTCTTTTCATAATCGAACGAGAATCTAAGAGATTGAGCTATAATATTTATCAAGCTTCCAAACCAAAACCCGCATAAATTACGACTAAATAATATTTTATATAATTTCTGCTATTATATAACCGTTTGTCTACCTGTTTACAATTGATGTGATTTTGAATTAATGATTTATATTCGTGCCATACACACATTTTTCATTTCAATTTTATTTTTATTTTTTCTATTAAAAAAATTGAACAAAAAATAAACTATCAGATATGTGTTTCAATTTTAAATAATTAGATAAAATCACCTTGAATTTATTTACGATTTAGGATTTGCGATTTACGTTTAAATAATATCGGCAATATGTTCAGAATGTTAAGTTAACAGTATTAGGTATTTTTTTTTTTGTTTTCAATAATATGTTTCATAATATTTATGCATTAGGGTGGATCGAATCTTTTTTCATGCTTTCTACCATTATTTTCTGAGTTGAATTTGGTCCTCTAATTCACGTGCTAAAATGATTTGGAAAATAAATGCTACCTTCGATGTGCTGTAGAGACCCACAAGGTAGAATCTCGTGGCTTTTTTTAACGTCAAATTTTTTTTTTACCTCGTGATTTTTATTTAAAGTCGAGTTTGTTTTTTACTTGAAAAAAATAAAGACGAGGTAAGAAAAAACTTCGAGGTTAAAAAAACAAACGAGACCTTGTGGGTCGCTACAGCACATCAAGAAATCCTTTTAGCACGTGAATCAGAAAACCAAATTTAACTCAAAAAATAATAGTAGAAGGCATGAAAAAAAGTCGATCCACCCTATTATGCATCATCACATATCAGATATAGTGTAGTACATGTCATTCAACATCGTGTGAGATCATCAATTTGGTTATTTTCTGCGCATTATATGCAAAGTGTGAAGGCTAGACAGAGAAAAAACATAGAAAAACTGGCGCAGATGCCGCCATGTTTATCACATTAAGTTGAACGGCATGTATACTAGTATGGCACTGTATGTAGTCAATAGCCATAATAACCATAATCATTGCTTTATGAGGTCTGGAATTGTCATGATATAATTGGATAAGCCACACGATATTCAATTTAAAATATATGCCTTTGGTAAGGAATGTAAAATTGAACACCCAAGATTCATCTACGCATTCCAATCTATTCAACATGCGCGCTGGACGACGGTATCACGGTAATATCTTAAGTTAAAATATTATGATAGTCAATGTGTGTGGAAAGTTCAACAAGAATCCACTTTCATATGGAAAAAAAGTAATGCATTAAATTACATTCTAGATTACTATTTTTAAAATTTAATCCGTAATGCATTAATACGAATTACATTTATTGTATTTTCAAAAATGTTATCTCTAATCGGGCGGATTACCGTTTTCAAAATGTAATCCGTAATCACTAATGCATTACGGATTAAATTGTTAATTTTTTTAATTTTTTAATAAAAAATCAATGGATTTAATTATATTAAGTTAATTTAATTATTATCATTATCTCTTATTTCCTTGATGGACATTTCAAATTATTAACAAAAAAAAAACAAATAAATCTGAATCAGTTATTTCAGAAACCCCATAAGTCAAGGCGCTTTAAAAATTAATAACTAATTAATTACCTGCACCTGCAGTAGGGTGGATCGAATTTTTCAGAACTGCCGGCACCATTATTTTTTAAGTATCATTTGGTCTCCTGTGTAACGTGTATAAATGATTTTGAAAATAATTTAAATTTCGATGTGCTTGAGACTCTTGAAGTTATTAAAATTGCAAATTTAAAGTACTGTAACTTGGTTCCATTACAAGTAATTGTATTTCTGTATTCTCCGACAGTTAGAGTAAGTAAATGCCTCTCAAATAATATATTGACCATACGTAGTTTACAAAAAACCGGCAGTTCTGAAAAATTCGGTCCACCCTAACCTACAGGAGTCAAGATTAGTTAGGCATCCAAAGGAGGTGTAATCTAAAACAAATTTTTTGTCAGTGACAGTTACAGTTTGATTTCCCAACAACTAACCTTAAAGTGACTTATGGGATTTCTAAAATAACTGATTCCAATTAACATTATTTCTAAATACCATAATACGTAGAAACGAAAATTCTTAGTAATTCTTTTATCGTAGAGTATCTTTTATCCGCTACGCAGCACTTCATTTGGACTAACTTTCATAACCAAAAGCATATTAAATAATTAGTCATTTAAACGTCGATTTTGAGGTCTGAGTATCATTTTGGCGAAAGAAAACATATCCGTTCAACGGATGCCGAAGAAGGCATTAAGTAGTAGCTTATAATACTAAAGAGCAGGAAGGCAAACCAACCTAATTTTTTTCGCTTCAAGAACCTCACTTTTTGAACCAAACCCCTATTTTCCTCATTAAGAACCGAACCCTTCAAAAATGACAAAGGTTTACCTCCCTGCAAAAGAGGGATAAAATCCCATTTTGAAGAATTAAAGAGCCAATATAAAATCTTAAATTGAGTTCCAATGGCGCACGACGAAGACTATACGACTATTAAATGGTCGATCTTTAAAATCGGTTCACATACTGCAGAGATATAGCTCCCGGACAAACACACAAAAAAAAAAGTAGAAAAAAAATCAATCAATAAATCGATTAAATAAAGCAAAAACAATAATAGAAACGTAATTCAAAATGTAATCCGCCAAAATGTATAAAAATGTAATTGAATTACGATTAGAAATTACTCATTTTAAAATGTATCATTCCAATACGGGATTACACAAGATGTAACGCATTACAAAAGTAATCCATCTCTGTTTCGAATCCAGTTCATATTGTTGAATGCCGTGACCAGGGCGCATCCTCAGCTATTACTCTTGATGCCTTGCTTATATGATTGAAGCCATATTTTTAAGCTCCTTTTACTTAATGCCTGTAATCGAATGGTTTCAGCATTATATATTTATTTGGAGTCTATTTAAAGTAATTAAATGTTTTTTTATCTTTTTTAATTTGGTGAAATAATAATTGTGAGCATAATTTTAGACTACTATTTGCAAGGTCAATTTTAAATTATGCTGTTAAGTTAAATATAGCACAAATATCACAAAAAAAATGTGGGTTTTTAAATTTTGTGGTTTTAATTAAAACATAATAAAAGAAGGTTTCTGGCATAGAAAAGAAATATTATCAAATACTTGTAATTGTAACCGATACAAGTTGTTATGCTATTCAGTTAATAGATGGAAAAATAAAACTGGCTCACCGTAGTTCTAATTAAAGCAAAAATTCACAACTTGTGATTTGCCATAAAAATTTCTGTAAAATAAAAATCAATTTTAGTTACCGCTCTTTGTAATTTTTTTTACATATATATATTTTTTTTTTAGTAAACTTGCATCAAAGCTCTTCACCTTTGTGTGACTTTTACATTTATTTTTTGTTATTTTTTTTAATTAGCCAAGAGTCATTGCCCATAAAATCAAACTTTCTATAACACTATACATTGTGTGTAATACAGAACCTTCGAATATTCATTTTAATATTGCAAAAGAGTTTAGCGAAATAAAAAATATAAAATAAAATATTAATCTCGGCATTGGTTTATATGTGAGGCTCAAAATCAGAGGGACCTAAGCCACAAAAAACAAAAGATCGTTTGTATTGCTTAATTTGTCTTAAAACGTCGGTCGTGAATCCTAGACTGAATAAACACGTCATTTTTGTTTTTTTTTTCTTATGTGGCTTTACTGGTTCTGAGCCCTTCACATAAGATTATACCATTTTATGGATAAATAGAATTAACATTTTTTATAATTTTTGCAAACGCAATCAAAAAACCTTTGTTATTTAAATAAATACATAAAATAGAAACAATTAACAAAACGTAATATGTATTACAAAATCTTTTATTTACTTACAAAATGCCCATTTATTGATTGGTGTTAAAAACATCACTGTTCGCAATTGCCAATACAAATAACACATAATAAAATCAATCGCGCATGAGCACACAAACGCGTAATAATTAATAGTATTTTTTATAGACATTTTTTTTTTACTACTTATTTGTTTTTATAATATTAAATGTTTGTCAGCATTTCGATTTGATTCAAAAGTAATTATAGCTCTGCAATTAAGAAATATTGGTAATATATAATAGGAAAATTATAGACAATTATTTACTACACAATTTTCATAAGGTTTTATTCATTAAATAAAAAAGACAACAAAATTTGTTGTTTCTATTTTTAAAGTTGATTTTCTCAATACAAATCACAATTATATATCAGTGTGAAATATAATAAAATTAAGTGCCTGGTAACCTTTTCAAATAAATTTCACGCACGCACGCGCATGAATCTAATATATAATTAAATTATTTTATGCTCTTTGTATTTCTATTTTTTTTATTGTTCCGAAAACCAGCAGCAACATAATATAATTTATAATTTTAGTAAAATATGTAAATATTCCAGCCAGAAGTCAATAATAGGATTGACGCGAATTATTAAATATAAATCGTCACACCGAAATACCATTTAAAACACGCACTTTAATTTTAACCAGTTTTTTTTAATTCGTTTTTGTTTATAAATAATAACAAAGCTATTTTGGTAATAACAATAAGGGAACGTTCTTAAACCACGTAACATTCATACGGAGGAGAGAGAGACCATCGAAAAATGCTTCGATTTGCCGTGGCAGGATGGGGGGAGAAAACATTTTTTGTTATGTAACGATTTTTTTAAAATAAAATAGATCCATACTGAAACTTAGAAGCGACTTTTTTTAATTATTGCATTTATTTCGATTTCTGTTAAACCGGCCTGTTTGGTTTAATTTGTATATCTTTGCCAACATTTTTCCTGGCAAAGGTCTGCCTTACGTATAGTTTCGGGCGGGACGGGGAGTATCTGATCTGATTGTTGCAAGATTTTACTACGGGAGAGGTACAATTAGTTAATTTTTAGCAAATCGGTGGTTTAAGAACGTTTCCTAAGAATAATTAAATTTTGCTACCATCACGTGACACATAATGGGGCATTTACATTTGAACTAGAGATCGAACAACGTCGGAAAAAAAAATGATATTTGATTAATCAACCATCGTCGAATGCGAGCGATACTGATTATTGACTAAAATCTTTCAAACCAACACTATCAATTTTTATTTCGAAAAGAAAAAGAAATACACGATTGTCCTCAAAAAAATACACCGCGTGACCTTTTTTTTAGTAAAATCTTTGAAAAATTCAATTATTTAGATCAAAAATAGTCGTTTTTTTCAAGAACCGATATTCGATAATAATCTACTTAATCGTAATATTACTATACTGAATAATCCTGAATTCACCTATTTGGCATTCTCCAATTTCAACTGAGTTTATTGAATACTAGTAACCAAAACGATTTGAGGCGACGCCTTACGGAAATAGACCACGAAGTAGACCAAGGATTACTTGGCTCGACAACGTTGAGAAGGACTTGCGTCGGATAGGAGTTAGAAATGGAAAAACCAGGGTCCAAGATAGGAAAAGATGGAGGCTAATTGTGGAGGAGGCCAAGACCCACTTAGGGTTGTAGTTGAAGAAGAAGTAACCAAAACGAACTGAGATTTTTCCGAGCAGACAATAAGCTATGACTTTTATGTCTAACTGCATTATCAACTACAAACGATTGTATAATCCATATTGTGCTAATTTTATGGCAACACAAGCTTTCAATTTTAAAAATGAATTTAATAAACAAAAAAAAAAGACTTGTACCGTTTTAATTTAATTGCTTGAATCTTAAAATTTTTAGCCAGGTCACGGTCACCATTAAAAAAAAAATTATAAACGAAACATCAGCATTTCGCAAAAGAAATTTCATTTAAGTATATATTTTGTTTGTTATAGACGAAAAAATAACCAGTTTATTACAGTAAGTGTTGTGTTTCGTTTCACAAACTAATGAAAGAAAAAAAAATTCCACGGTATTCACTATTGTATTTGAAGTGTACTTTGTCGTTTTATTGATTTTGTGGTAATTTTTTTTTTAATAAACAAATATTGTTAATTGAAATAATATTAGTTTTATTTTTACTCTATTTATTTATATATACTCTATTGGTTATAGAAATGCCGTTAGCTGTTTATTTATTCATTTTGATTTCTAGTATTTAAATTTGAGTACAGCCAGTGAGAAATATTATGAGACTGAAATGTGTATGAGTGCGAGTGAAATAATAGTTTATTCAGTCTCATAATATTTCTCTCCGGCACTTATTATTTTAAAAAAGAAACTTTTGTAGTTCTTGGCGAGATTTAATTAATTTTAGAGTATTTTTGTTCTTTGCGATTTTTCTTAATTTGGGTTAATGAAGTTCTTCGTGTTTAATTTCAAAGCATTCCCAACAAAAAGTTATTTTATAACTTCTTGTGACGTTGGTAGGACTCATATATTATTAAATCACACAAAAGCTATTAGCGTTTATAAAACTATGTATTCTGAGTTTTAGTTACGTCGTAAAAGGCAGATATAAAACAGTTTTAATTGTAATTGTTTTTGACTAATAAGCGGCTGATATACGACTTTATACATAAGTTTTATTATAATAGTTTTATATTTGTTATATTTCATCATATAGAACTTTAATAAATCATTTATTAAAACTTACATTTTAGGAGGATGGGTCCATATATTAACGATGGTCAGCATCCATATTGAGATTTGAAAATAGATGGTTTGAAAATTTAATTATATCACCGTTTATATCCACCAAAATAGTATATTTTGCAATTTCAGATTATTAGAAACTCTTGACATTTACTAAAAGTGCAGAAAATTCAGATATTAGAGAAAATAAAATTATAATGAAAATTCATAATATTTTTCGATGTACTTACGTACAATATCAAATATGTTCGTAAAGTAAAACAACATTTTTATATTGCTATAAAGTTGCGACTCAATCAATTATTTATTTCTATTTTTTATTCTACTTTTCAATTTTTGCACCATTACTTTAAAAGAAATAAAAAGGAAAAGAGTTACGCCACTTTATATACCGCCTATCAGAACATATCGCAATTGACTTTCACAATTCTGTCATATATGTATATAAATAAATTTAAGATGTTGCACGTTTAATTAAAGTAAATGTAATGTAATGTATCATATACTTATACATGACCCTGAACTCAGTTAAACTCGGGCTATCTAAACTTTCGATACTTGCACATTGTCATATTATATCGCACGCACCAGAAAATCCTCGAATTTATTAAATCAACATATTACGTACTTCTACATGTTTAATGCGTCAACCACGCATTTTATGGAGCATTACAATAAAAAGAAAACAAAAAACCTGATATCACTTGCTCATAGAAAGAACCGTGTAGTTATCGAAGCAATACAACATAATTTGTTTCTTTTCTTTTTAATTTAAATTATGAAAATAAATTTTGATTGCAACTAAAAATTATAATTTGTTGATGGTCAACATTACTTTTAAATTTCATACTAGTTCCGTTTACTTGTTATAGAAAGTAGATAAATTTTATGCGATCACACAAATTTTGTGTGCGACATTTAAATAATAACTTGTTATTTATAGTTATATTTATATCTCCTCAGCAACATATCTGTCAAAATCTCAGCCAAATGAATAAATTTAAATTTCACATCGTAAATTTTGAACATTTTTCTATGGTGTGAATAAATTTTTATTACATTCAAATAAGTATTCATTCTGTTCATCATCCATTTAAATTCAATTCATCGAAAGATAATTGTTTAATGAAGTTTGAGTGTAAAGAAATCAACAAAAAAAATGAACTCACGTAGATCTTAACTTCTGCTGTTCATGATGATTGCGCGTGTTGTCATTGTATTTATTTTACGAAGGAAAAAAAACAAATTAACGCAAATAGTTACAAGTCAGGGTTCCACATTGAATAGCATAAGTCAAAAGCAAAACAATTTACTTTCAAGAAACAAGGTATCTTGGTGCCGTGCAATATAAATTCTGTCATGGTCTTTCCGGTATGCATTCGAAAGGCTTTAATTAGAGATACATTTAATATCAGAATACAATGCTATATTAATTTACCAAAACCATACATTTTCCGAAGTTAACAATATTAATGTGCTATATTTATCTTAGATAAAGTAAAGACAGTAAGTATATAACTATAAACTTTAGATATACTGAGATATTTACGCCTATTCAAATATTTGCATGTTTTCAATTGTAGAGAAAAAGAGAGGTACAATAAGAAACAAAACGGTTCTCAATTCTAAATTTATAGATATAGAATTCTATTTAATTATTCTTTGTTACAAAATTATGTGAAAATTTCTGTTTTTTTTTTCTTAATTTGAGGTCGTATTTGCGTAATGTTATTGAAATTTAACTTACTTATTTGGGTATATAAATCTTTACGTTACAGTTCACACTTCACTTGCTTTTTGCGTCATTTTGTTCAATACGATTTTTGAAATACAAGCCGGTAAAGAAAAAAATATTTGTAAATCAGATGTTTGTTACTATTAATTCGTGCATTTTTTAGTTTTTCACAATTTGTCAGCATTGTATACAGATCACGTTTTTGATATTTTGGGCAATTCTACAATAATGTGTAATGTATGGAGCCAAAAAATATGTTTGGATAGTTAATAAGTCTGCGGTAGAGCTGCAAAACTTTTTGACCCCGATTTGGAATGATGTTTTTCACAGGGCCCCATTTCACAATACTTATTACAATCTTAAAATTTGGTGTACCAAGTCTAAATATCTGTAGAATTAATAGATAAATCTACCGCTGGTTTATTATATTGTTCTATCCTAACAGTTCTATACAAAACACAGTAAACCTGTAGTAGATTTATCTATTCGTTCAAGGGATATTTGGAATCGTAAAACAGAATTGTACAATTGTGAAACAAGGCCCTGAGCTATTACTTATCAAGAAATATTTTTTGGTTTCGTACATTAAACATAATCGTGGAGTTGTCCATCAACATATTTTCTTCATATCATTACACAATAAAGACATGATCTTATGTAGACCAAATCACCTATAAAAACTTCAGATAGATCATAGATCTGATCATTTTAATTTGAAATATAAAATTATATTGAGCATATTATATATTGTATAATGCTTTGTGGACTTCTTAAATTAATAAATTAAATTTTGAATATATTTTTATTAATTTGATTCAAAATTAATTATTATTATGTTTATTTATTAAATTCCTTTGAACGGGAAACCTATTTTTTAAAATATTTAAATAGTTGAAATAAATAAAATTATTAATTTTGATTTTTTAAACGATTTAAAATTAAAAATTAATATCACATTGAGAAAAATTAAACCAACTGTGTTAACATGAGTGTACATTAAGTTTCTAATTATTTACTCTAAAACTCTAATCTAATTAGTGAAAAAAAATTAAAAAATTTCATGAGTTAATGAAAAAAGTGTCTAGTGTTTTATCGGGTGTGCTTTAATTGTAATTTAATTCTTAGTGAATTGATGAATAGAATGTTTTTGGTCTACTGTACTGTATACTACATAACATAAACCGGATTGATTGTATGGGATGAATAAGTCCAAAGTCAGATTTGTTCCTCTCGATACTCAATGCTTTTGCAAATGAAGTTTAATGTTATCTTGCTTTTTTTGCTGATAATGTTGTACAAATTACTGGTAATTGATTTAAAGGATTGGCAGTACATGTTTTTTAGATGTCTTCGCACAGCTACTTTAATGGGTTTGAATAGATTTGGAATAGCCATAGCATTACTTCAGAGGTACACCTATACCTTTGTCATATTTTTTCTTCGAAGTACCCCATAAAATGTAAACGTAAGTTAAGTGATAGTGTATCAGATTAAGGCACATTTGCTTAATTTTGTGATTTTTGCTCATTATTTGCTTATTTAAAAAATATCGATGTGATCTTTGACTTTGTCAGTTTTTCAGAATATAACCTGCCCAAAATAAATCAGATCAATTATTACTAAAATGATCCGTTGTTGATCGTGATGTAATTTATTTTTAGTTCTTTTAAATCAGATCACGATAAGTATTTAACACTGCAAAATTGAAATAATTTATTTACCACCAAAGTGACCACCAAAAGTTAGTAACTTTTTTTTGTTCATATTTCTAAACATACCATAATAAAAAACTTAATTCTAGATCACAAGCAATGTACAATGTACAGTGACATAATGCCAATGGTAACAATGTCAATTCGTTATATGAGTTTATTATATATTGTGCTAGATTAAGTTTGAATGTGTTAATATTATCAAACTCCTTAATTGAACTTGGAATTTTTATTTTATTAAACAATACGATTCGCTTGTAAGTTATCGTATTAAAACCAAATTTATTTTTTACTTCACTGTAGTAAATGTCATCTTAATTCCGCGTGTTAGCTTGAAATTCTAAATTATTTTTGATAATGTTGTTTTTAATTTTGTAAGGCATTAATATGATTTCATATATAATTATTTTACTCAGAGGCAGTATTTGATATTTTTTAAATAGATCACTTTTATGAACTGAATCATCTTTGTATTCCCGCCAAAAAAGAAATCATAACTTTATTTTGCAGGTTTGATAGTTTCTGTATTATTTTTTTCTCGGCAACTAACCATGTCGTGTGTTTATATATAAAAGATGCGAATGTATGTGTGCATAATAAAGAGACTTGATGATAACAATACTACAAATTTTCGAAAAGCCTTTTAAAAGCATCCATGTATGGCGTGATTTTATTTACGATATACTTAACATGATCATTCCATTTTAGTTGGTAGCTCTAGATCACTATTATTATCACATTATTAATGCTGATATTAAAATCATTTTGTAGATTATTTTTAAGCAATATGTAGTGACATTTATCAGGATTTAATAAAAATAAACTTAAAAAGCAGAAATCAAGGATGCCTCGATTAACATACATCCAATTTGTAGGTCGATCGATCTAAACGTATTTTATTTTATTTAATTATGCACAAAATACGAAAACTATCGATTATGAAATAATGAATGAATAATCAACAAAATTATATTTCAATGGTAATTTGCGAATAAATAAAGTCTTATATATATAGTATATACCCTAATGATCTATCTTAGAAATTTTTGCGTGCCTTTTTTGTGTCAAGTACTTTTTTTCAAACTATTTTATCAATATTTAATAAACGTTTATAAAATTAACATTAACTCGCCTACTAATTTGTTGTAGAAAAAAAATAACAATAAATTTTATACCTTTATGCATACTTATACTTATTAATTTATTGTTATTCAATGTTGGTACATTACATATAGTTAAAGTATATGCAATTGTACATATACAAACTTAGATAAATAAACATTTCAAAATAAATATTATTTGTATTACGAAGTACTTAAAATACTATAGTTTGTTTCACATAACTTGGGGAGTGTCGTTACTTTTGTTTTTTGTGTTCCTTCTTTATTTTCTTGTAATAAAATGTGAATAACATTATTTACATTAAACAAATATAGATTTATTAATTATATTATCTGCTTATTAACGCTTTGTGTTTGCACTATTTGAATTTTCCCCTTTCATTGAATATCTTCAATTCTCCTCTAGATTTTGATAAAGGCACAATGATCACAAAGATACAAATTCAAATTGATACAATGTCGTGTATTTTTTTTTTTTTATTAATATTTTAGCTTACTGCATTGTTAAAAACAAATTAAAAAGACTTTTGCAAATAATTTGTTGGGAAAATTGCATTTTTCAATAAAAATAAAATAATTATAATAATTATATAATTTCTCGAACAAAATATTTTGTACTAAAAGTATCTACTTGTAACTGGGCGCTCAATGAAACAGCAAGTTTTTCGTGTTTCGACTCAGAAATAAAATTACAGAAATAAAAATGTATGGAAATAAAATACTTGAAATTTAACAATTTATTTATTTTGCTATATATATCTGCCTATTATTATTATTTTCAACGCGTAATCTGTAATCGAAGTGATTATCGACTTTAATTA
The DNA here is from genome assembly GCA_011634745.2 of Catotricha subobsoleta. Lineage (NCBI taxonomy): Eukaryota > Metazoa > Arthropoda > Insecta > Diptera > Cecidomyiidae > Catotricha > Catotricha subobsoleta. Next base: position 20,338 of record JAABKK020010863.1, read on the forward strand.
GTAATTAATGCATTCAGTGTTGAGTACAGATTGCGATCAGATCTATAAATAATCTAAAACTAGATCAGATTGCAATCTGCATTAGATCATTTTGATAATTCATGCCTTTTTATACAGTTATTAACCCAATATTTTATGAGTAGTTTTTGAATCGAAATAAAAATAATAGGATTGAAGTCAACAAAGATTTAGGAGTCACTTTTGATACTACGTTAAATTTTATCATTCCCATTGATAGGATGGTTACTAAAGCCAGGTCCTTGATGGATTTCTTTTGTAGATTCGAATATGATTTTGGGAATCCTTAGACATAATTGAAAGCCATTTATTGCTTAATTATCAGGTCATCCTTAGAATATGTATTTGTATATAAATCAATTATTTGGATGCCATATTATCAAATAGTTCACAAAATATTATGTAGACATTTTCAATATTATTTTATTTTATATCATCTATACCCAATACGAATTATATTCTAAAAACAAATATCTATTTAACAAAAACAAGAAAGAATGAATTTTAATAAATTAAAAATATCGTTTAAATACGTCAATGTGGTAATTCTAATAACGACAAAAATTCATCGATTCTAAATGAATCAGAACTCAAAAATATAATAAAATAAAACTATATAATATGTTAATAGAAATTGTAAAAATAAATAAATCTATAAATAAACATAAAATTCTAATACCGTTAAATCCGTAATAAGAATTATGTAGACCGTTAATATATGATAGACGAAAAAAAGCAAAAAGATATCGATCCTTAATAATTTATACATATTTAAGACATTTTCAAAATATCTTATATTCGTGTTATTAGTATAAGATTACACACTGAAAATGGTAGAACATCTTAAATGTATAAATTATTAATGACCGAGAATCTTATTATTTAATTAGCTAAATACAAAAATTTAATCTATTGTTTAAAGAATAGGGTACGCAACCATAGATGTACACGCTGTTGTTAAGGGAGGGGGGAAGTAAATTTGAAGAAGTAAGATAGGGTAATATTTTATAAAGAAAAAAGGTAGCGACAAAAATACGTTGACCTTTTTCTTAATCAACGTATTAGAAAAAACTCGCGCTGTCCCCTAAGCGTCCTTTGGAAAAGTGAAAAATAATACTATTTTGTCCTCCAAATTAGAGGTAGAGTATTTCTCTGAAACTTGAAAAAAACTGTAAACACCTCCCCCTCCCGTGTGCAAGTATGGATACAAGATATACAACTCCCTGCTTAAAATCATAGTGTATAGTGTAAAATAATTGGGTTGAATAAAAACTTCAGATTTAACTAAAATTTACACGTTATATAATATTTATAATGTATTTCTCATAGTTTAATTACACTGTGTTATTATAATGTGTAAATTATACAAATCTGATGTTTTTATTCAACCAAATTATCATCATTTTACACCATTAATGTGTTTATAGAGTATTTATAGTGCAATTTATAGTTTGGATTTTTAGCAGGGCTACCAATTACATATTTACAAATGTGATTCGCTTAATTAAATGATTTCACCTAATGCTGTAATTTATTACAATTGTAAAACATTACTTTTAAATCTGGTTACGACTAAATCTGATAATTTGGTCAAAACTGAAACTTTTTAAATTTTTCTATGCTTGAGCATATCATTATTTATATCAATTAAATCCTCTTTAACTGAGTCTATAAATATTCTTCTAGGTCTTCCTCTTCCCATACTCACATACAGCTGCTACCATTTAGAACTCTTTTTAGTAATTTATCCTTCCCAATTCTATTAACATGCCTACACAGCTTCATCCAGGAAGCATTGCAAGTGTATTCTATTGAGCAGCAAGGAAGTATTTTCTATTCTGATGGAAATAAATCAACAATAATTCGAAGCGGGCCTAAGTTTTTGAACACATTTTATTTCTATTCGCTGCTAAGGTGAAGATGTTCCCGAAGAAATTTATGACTTAATTTCCCATAAAAAATATGACTATACTCCCCAAAATTATTAAATTTCTTCCCAAAGTTAATTTTCTTAAAAAAAAAAAAAATATGCTGGCTTTTCTTACCAAAGAGACATAATTTTCTTAAAAGCGATAAATGACTTTTACTACCAAAAATGATGACTTTTCTTCCCAAAAATAAAATTATTTTTTGTGGACAATATTAAATGCATTCAACTTTTAAAATAACTGGCTTCCATTTTCAAACTTCACAGAAGCCTTACATCTAGTTAACGACATCTCCACCAATTTTGTTTTCATATCATTTTTTTTGTGTACATGGTTCCCTCGCTAGGGCTATGCAAAAGTGAATTCTGATTAAATATAATATAATATAATATAATCTGTCATTAAAGTAAAAAAAAACATTTTTTTTAGAAAGCCTAATACCGAATTCTGCATAAAACTATATAGTTTGCTGCGTAGGACCACTTTTCTATCCAACAACCTCTTTATCGTTTTATATGTGAGATATATCGACTTCTGAAAACATCTATTTTGATACGTTACGCTTCCTAGTGCTAAGCGAGAATCGAGTTCAGCAAACATATCCCAATAAACATTCTGTGTAGTGTTTTCACGGTGATATCACGGTAGATTTTGAGCTTAATGTCCTAGGGAAACAGAATGTTTATCCA